>JAXQQM020081120.1:0-17547 GCA_034641835.2 Pinus albicaulis | reverse complement strand
CTTAAGGCTAGGGGTAGATGGTGGTGAATCTTGTCTATGCCTTGAAGAAGATGGAGTTGTAAAAATCGAACTCTTGGCTTTAGCTATAAACCTTCCCCTAGAATCTCTTGCTCTATGCATGTCATTTATTATTATTATTATTATTATTATTATTATTTTAAAGTTGGGCTAATAATTCTCTTTCTGATCTTCCAGGTCACAGTAGGTGCAAGAAGAGAGCATAATTAAGAAATTACTAAACCAATAACTCTCTTTTCCGATCCTCCAGATCACACTAGGTGCAAGAGGAGAGCATACTTCAAGAAGTTATCAAGTTTTCCCTTCTTTTATTATTTTGTTTTTTTTTTTTTAGAAATTGGCTACCTAGTTACAATTCCCCGGCAACGGCGCCAAAATGTTTGGTCAATTTAGTGTGTCCTAAATTGCTACATTAATTTATCAATCTGGGATTCGTAAGCTGATGAAGTGCGGTACACTATATGTGAAAGATAACCTATTTCTTAACTTTTTGTCGTTTTTGGCTTTCTAATATGAGATGGACATTCTAAAATAAAAAAACAGGTATGGTTATGATTGTTCAAGGAAATGATATCCTCTATAATGATTTACCAACTTGAAACTTAAAAAGGAATTTGAAACATACAATGACAAAACTTGAAAGGAAATGAAAATGTGCTGCTGAAATGAAAATGTGCTGCTAGTCTAATAAATCAAACAATGAACTACTGATCATGAAACTCATTATTCTTGCTGCTGTTCAAACACAAAAGAAACTATGCTGAAAGAAATCCAAAAGTTGCAACAAATTAAATCTAAATCAAATTACATCAACTTATCTTCTGATCCCTCATCATTAGTCCAGCTATGATTTTCGGAGGTAACCATAAACAACTTGAGTAACCTGATATCTAACTTGTAGAAAGTAAACTAATATCAAACTACACATTCATAATTCAATCCCTCACCATCAGTCCAACTGTGGATTTCGGAGGCAACTGAAGATGTCATGAGCAATTTAATATTTCTAACTTGCAGAAAGTAAACTAATATCAAACTACACATTCATAATTCAATCCCTCACCATTAGTCCAGCTGTGGTTTTCGGAGGTAACTAAAGATTTCATGAGCAATTTCATATATCTAACTTGCAGAAAGTAAACTAATATCAAACTATACATTCATACTTCAATCCCTCACCATCAATCCAGTTGTGGCTTTCGGAGGTAATTGAAAATGACATGAACAATTTGATATATCTAAATCTAACTACTGAAACAAATGTGCAAGACTGAAATAAACAAAGCAGTACTGAAATTAAACAGAAACTAAGAAAAGTAAATTAGCAGCAGAACAATATTAATTCCACGTCATTAGTCAAAAAGTTATGCAAATGCCCGGGCTGCCTATTTATAACCTTAAACAAGAACACTGATCAGTTAACAATAACATAAAACATGAAAGACAGAAGTAAAATGTAAAGCATGAAAGATTATAAACAGAAATGAAGCATATATAGCATGAAAGATGCGATGTATAAACACATGAATGAACTATGGCACAATGAGCTTAAAGAAATAAAACAAGAACTATACAATAATGCACAAAACCTCAGCGTGTGCAGGGGCCCTCTACACCAGCCTTGGCAACAATCTTCAAGTACGAATTACGCTTGGAAACAGAATCTTCTTATATATTAAAATGTAGTCATAATAGAAAGGTGATATTACGACACAGTGGAAACGTAATTACATTACAGAGCTATCCAACAACTAATGGAGACTAATAAAAACAAACTCTTATGCGTATGTAAACGCGTTATTTATAACTGAAGGTGATATAACTAATTTCCTAAAGTTTATGTTGATGGAGAACACGTAAACCATTACGTCCAAAGATCTAGGATCATGGCCGCGTTGAGGAGTAAATCTATGAAGAGTGGATGTTTGAATTCGGCTTATGGAGCCATGTACAGGTGTTGATTTGTCTCCCGCAATTCAGAAACGGCCATATAAATCTCCACGTGATGAGAAACAGAGTCCTGTCACCGTGGGACTCTACGGTTGACTTCCACTTGGCCACCTTTGACCGTAGCCTCCTTAGGTGAATTTGCTCGAGCCAATAGGACACGATCCATGTCCACATCATTTCTGACTTGCCCATGTGGCTTGTTTTACCTGAAGACACCTGTAACATAGAGTTTCAAAAAATGGCTGCGGAAAGTTGCAGCAGCTGCGGAAAGTGGCAAGATTCCGCAGCTAAATGAGCAAAATCTAAATCAAACAGCAGACACAAAAATATAGTTAAAAACCATGTTAGATGCTCTTTTGCAATTAATATACAATGATATTGACAACTTGGGAGGTTCAGGTGGATGAAAAAGGTATAGAAAAGTGTATGGAAAAGATGCATATTTGAGACTCAACACTTCCCCAGGGTACACTTGCGTAATCAGACACATGCAAGAGATGTACTATGGGAAAATATGTAAAGGACACCTTTCATGAGATGGAGAATTGAGCCTCAGGGATCCTTGAGAGAGTTCACATAGACGTGTGTGGACCTTTATATGTTGCTTCGACAACAAAACATAAGTACTATGTGATATTTGTTGATGAATTTTCTCGTAAGTGCTGGATATACTTCATGCAGAAGAAAGATCAAACATTCTCAAAGTTTCTTGAGTTTAAAGCACTGGTGTAGAAAGACATGGGGAAGCAAGTGAAGGGTCTTATGAGTGATAATGGTGGTGAGTACATCTCTAATGAATTCAATAAATTTTGTAGCAAAGAAGGAATTCTAAGAGAACTGATAGTGCCTCATAACCCACATTAGAATGGGGTCACTGAAAGAAAGAAAAGAATGATTGTGGGTGCAACAAGAGCGATGTTGCATGATCATGGCCTATCGATGCATCTATGGGCAGAAGCATGCAACACAATGGTATTTGTGCAGAACCGTTGTCCTCATAGGATAATTGGCATCAGTACACCAAAAGAGGCTTTCACTGGTAAGAAACCTGATGTTTCACATTTTAAGATTTTTGGCTCATCTGTTTATGTGAATGTGACCAAAGAGGCTAGGAAGAAGCTGGAAAAAAAAACTAAGATTGGGATTTTTGTGGGGTACATTGAAACACCCCACAACTATCAAGTGTATTTTCCAAACAACAGAATGATTGTTGTGTGAGGGGATATAAAATTTGATGAGGAGAAAGCTATGCGATTGTCCCTTGAGAGGGAGCTGGATTTGCATGCAGAGGAGGAACTCTTGGTTCCCAAGGATGAGCCTCAAGATGTGGAGCAGCCATGCAAAGGATCATGGAGTGGTAGAAAACACTCATACAGAGCTATCCATCGTAAATAGTAGAAGGCGCACCACGAAAGATGATATATTGAGACTTGATGCTATAGAGAATGTAGAGCCCCTACTTCATTAAAGACAGCATAAAGACACTCTATTGTGTTTACTAGCTACATGGCTCTAATGAGAAAATGTATTGTGATCAACCAGCCTTTCCCCTTTCAGAGGTAGTGCAACAACCAATTTGGCTTGATGCAATGGTGGAGGAGTATGACTCCATTTTCAAGAATGGGCATGGGAGATTTTTCCAAAGACTGGCCTGAAAAATCCGCTGGTTGGATCTAGATGGATCTACAAGATAAAACAAGTTGCTGATGGGAGTGAGGAGAAATACAAGGCCATATTTGTGGCCCAGGGATTCTCACAGATTGAGGGGATCGATTATGATGAGGCTTTTGAACCCGTTTCAAGGTACTCTTCCATTAGATCCATCCTTGCACTCTCAGCACAGATGGAGTGGCGCATTCATCAGATGGATGTGAAAACTGCGTTTCTCAATGGAGTTATTGAGGAAGAAGTGTACATAAAGCATCCAAAAGGTTTCGAGATCTTCGACAGTGAGTCACATGTGTGTTAACTCAAGAGAGAATTGTATGGGATGAAGCAAGCACCTCGTGCTTGTACACTCGGATTGACAACTATTTCACCGGGTTGGGCCTCACCAAAAGTGAATTTGATGCAAACCTGTACCAAATTGTGGTTGAGGGTAAGCTATTTATTATTGTACTTTATGTTGATGATCTAATTTTAACTAGTGATGAGTAGATGATACACTCATGCAAGGAGGATCTTGCAAGGGAGTTCGAAATGAAGGACATGAGACTCCTTCATTATTTGCTTGGTTTGGAAATATGGCAGCGGGATGGTGAAATTTTTGTTTCTCAAGGAAAGTATGCCAAAGAGATATTGTGTAAGTTTCACATGGAGAGATGAAAACCCATGGACACTCCTCTTCCAGGAAACTGGAGGAAAGTGGATGCTAATTCTAGAGAGGTAGTGGATGCTACTGTCTACAGGCTGTTAGTTGGTTCATTGATGTATTTAGTGAACACCATACGAGACATTTGCTACGCAGTTAACCAGTTGAGTCAAGCCATGGTTAAGCCTACCAAGTTCTTTTGCAAGGAGGGGAAGCATGTATTGAGATACCTGAGGGGCACATTAGAGTATGAATTATGGTACAGAAAAATAGAGGGAGTGAAGCTTCAAGGATTCACGGATGCATATTGGGCATGCAATCCATCAGACATAAAGAGCACATCAGGAGGGATCTTCAGCATAGGATCGACAACAGTTTCTTGGTACAGTAGGATGCAGAGATCCGTGGCACTTTGTTCAGCGAAAGTAGAGTACATGGAAGCAAGTCAATCTGCATGTGACACTATCTAGATGAGAAAGATATTGGTTGGTTTTTTTGGTTCTCAGATGGATCTGATAATGATATGTTGTGATAATCATAGTTGCATTAAACTCTTGATTAATTCTATGTTTCATGATAGGTCCAAGAACATATATATCCGGTACCACCATCTCAGATATTGTGTGCAGAGGTGAATAATGTTACTTCAATACATTCCCACGGAAGATTGAGATGTAGATATTCTGACAAAGGCGCTTACCATGAGAAAATTTGGATACCGTAGAGGCAGGATCAGGGTATATGATAATGCGTTTCTTGTTGAAAGGGAGTGTTGAAGTTCAATAAGAAATTTCAGCACCTACACTAGTGTGGGACTAGGAGGTCCAAGCAGCACCTACACTAGTGTGGGACCACAAGTCTTAGTAGTACCTACACTGGTGTGGGCTAAATTTGGTGCATGTCTATTTTAGTTATCCCTTAATTAAGATGGACAATAAAATGTAATCTAATCTCAAAATAACTTGTAATAGTTAAACTGAGTTTTATAAACTCAGTTAACTCATGAATTTTGAGTTGAGGGTAGTTTGTGAGGCATGGAAAGTAATTCTAGTTGTAACAGAGTTCAAAGTGCAGTGGTGCATTAGTTAATGCAGGTTGTAATCAGTTTAACTTAGCTAAGTGAGTTAAAAGTATTTGTGCTAGTTGTAACTGTTTGATACACTAATGAGAGATCAATTGAATTAAATATTATTTAATACAAAATCAATGATCTCACATGCAACTGAGGATTTACTATTATTAGCTGCATGCATGTCAGTTCCAGTGGAGACCCAGTTGATGTCTAGGTGAAAGGGAAGTTTACTATTAGTTGTAGGATTATTGGGTTGCACCCATGCAACCAAACACCCATTGGATTTCCAATGATCCTTGCGTAGTCAAGGAAGGCCAAAATTCCTATTTTTTAGGGATTGCATTCCACATGAATTGCGCAAGAAATGCAGGCTCTTGAGAGGCTGAGAATTGGCTATGTGCTGGTCATTTTTTCCAGGACGGTGTGAGACAATTAGCTAAGTACGTGAGGCTCTTGTGAGAAGAGTTATATGTAATTATTTCATGTATACATGCTGAATATACAATAGAAGATAGTGGGGTTTTGAGCATCAAGCTTTCCCCAGTAAATTATCTGTGTTGTGGCTTGATTGATTCTTCTTTGCTTCATGTGATTGGCGATTGTATTTTTTTAATTACACAATTGATTTGTAGAAGTGATTTAGTATATATCTTTAGTACATTGTTGGTTCAGATTGAATCCATGATATGCATGCTTGTTGTATAATTTCTACAATATAGAATATGATTATAGCACACACATAGAATATAGAGAGCCTCAAGAAGAAACACAAGTAATGGGTGATAAAAAAATATGCACTTTATTATTATACCACACATTAATACAATATCTTTATTCTTTGTTACATTGATGCCATGTTTTTACTTCAATATTAAGTTATGAGAAAGTTGTAACTATCTAAGTACCTCAATTGGTCGACTTAACTATGAGGTTAATCAAATTACATTTCTTACTAGATATTCGACTATAATCCAATCTTGTCGATTGTTTGTTCTAGTTGATAGATTATAATAGTCCTTCCAAAATATCCCCCAACCTCAATTCCTTTCTCATCTCGAGCAAGATGGAGATGTGTATTTACATTACATAAAATTCGATTACCTATGTTTAATTTAAGATATGTTTTGAATAAATACAAAAAATATCTTTTATAACATTTGTTAAAGTTAAAGTGTTCTTGCTTAAGTTTGTTATTGTTGTGGTGTTGTATATGTTTCTTGTTGAAATGGAGAGTCTACTTGGATTTGAGTTAGATATGTTAATGTCTAAGGGGGATTCAATATCAGTTATTCTTCCTAGTTTGGTTGAACAAGAATTGGTTATGTCCAAGTGAAATGGGGTACTCATTTACATAATGGTTTAACCCCTCTCTATTATGTTTACTAGGCTGACTAGTGAGAGCCTTTTTATTTTATATCTATTTTATTTTATTTTTTATTGGAGATTGAAAATTTGATTTTGATTTTCTTAGGCTAAAGAATTGAAAACATGGCCAAGGGGGAGAAGGAGCAGAACAGGGTCAGAGTTGTGGTTGTTCACGTTCTCAATTGAATGCCTATGCCATTTTGTGAATATGGGGGGAAATTCATTGCAACTAATGGTCAAAAAATTTTCATTCATCAATTGAAAGTTGAGCCTAGATCTCCACATATGTCATTTGTGCTAGACATTCCAGTTTAGTTGTAAGTGTTTCATCTTGTACTCCCTCTAAATTGGGACTGTACTTTTCCTCAGGATGTTACACCTACTATACTTCTCTACAAAGATGGTTAAATGTATTCCATTGTTCCATATATGCTCGTCTCCTTTCTTAGAATCATAGTCTTTCTTCTTGTAGAAAATCTCTAACACAACTATAATACAATGTAGAAATTATATCAATGGACTCAATCAGATCATGCAATGTACTAAATCAAGATACTGAATCCTTATACAATATTTTTGGAATATAAAACATGATCGCTCAATCACATGCAAATAAGAGAAAGAAGTAAATAAACCACACAACACAAGATTTTTCTGGGGAAATCAACTGCTCAAAACCGCTCCATATTTATTGTATAATCAACCAAGGAATCATGAAACAATACAATGTATTTGTACTCACCACAACCTCATACACTATACCAATTGCTTCACACTAATCTAGGAAAAATTGGACAAACATAGCCAATTATCAACCTACCCTTAGCCTACCCTTAGCCTACCCTGCTTATGCAATTCCCTAGAGAATTAAATCCCTATTAAATAGGAAATTCAGCCTTCCTTGATTTTGTAATCCATCATGGGCTTCATCTGGTTATATAACTGCATATGGGAAGTTTGCTAAAAGTACAACTGATAGTTTACTTGCCTTGAACCTTTGTCTCAAATGGGTCTCCACCATAATTGACATGCATGCAACTATAAATAGTGATTCATCAGTTACTTGGTAGATCACTACCGGTGAATTAAATCTATTTTAATTCACTTGATCTTCCACTAGCTCATCAAACAGTTAGAACTAGTTAAACTGATTTTAACTGAATTAATTTGAGTTAATTGATTGCACTCACACCACAATAGTGTTGCAACTACAACTGGACCCTGTTAATAATAGAATCAGTCTACATGCCTATCCTTTGACCCTCAAATCGAAATTATTGAGCTAACTAAGTCTATCACACTTAGTTAACTATTACAAGTTGTTAGGAGATAAGATTACAATTTACTTTTAATTTAATGAAGGATAATTAAATCAAAAGCCTCACATGGTAACCATTTTCTGGGTGCCATTTTCTAGATTTTGTTTTTAGATTCCAATTTCACTATTTCTTGTTGAAAATTTAAACACTCCCTCTCAAAAATAATGGAATCAATCCGTCCCGATCTGGTACTTTTGGAATGTTTTGCATGCAACAATTCTCTAGTGTTGTGTGCACATGCAACTCTCCTGAAACTGAATAGCCTCCAAAAAACTGAATTAGTATAATGCATCTATCATCAAACTCTTTTGAATACTACTAGTTAATGCACATGCCTACTGGACTCTCTACGTTGCTGTTGACATCTACATCTGTGCTTTCTGCACTGCTACCAACTCTGATTTTCGCTCCAGTATCTAACACCTGTCACTCTAATTTGTGTCCTCCTGACATCTGACTCCATAAATATAACCGATCCTTCCTGCTACTACTGTACTGTGGTCTCCTCGTAGCCAGGTTTGATCCAGGAGACACACCATCTCAATGGACCCTGCCCAAATTTATTCTTGGGATTAATTATGCACATTGCCCCACCTCACACTTAGAGGTATAGCTACATGTACTCCCTTTGCCCATCTGGCTCGAAATTTCCCCCTCCTAGAGGTCTCTGCTTGAGTGGACTCTTCCACTCAGTCTCTTCTCTACTTCTCCAATTGTGGTTGCTCCACAACCTTCTGAGACTGCTTCTGAGGCTGCATGTTGAGAGATAATTGTTTCCTCTCAACCACCAAGTCATTAACCATTTATTTTGTCCTCAAAGATTTGCATGCATCCTCATCCTCGAGAGCATATAGGTTCTTGACTCTTGAACTAATCTGCTTCACCTGTACCATGGCTATGTGTTTAAGGAACACCTTTCCTTTTCTAAACATCACCTCATAACCACAGTCTTCCAATATCGCTATGGAGACAAGATTATTCCTTAGGCCTGGAACATGCAAAACATTTGAGAGTCTGAGAGGTGAGCCAGAATCCCTCTGAATTTAACTGTACCTATTCCAGTCGCGATATACCTCCCGTCATATCCAAAATCTATGTTCTACTGGAGGTCCTTCTCCTCCAAATCACTAAAGATATCTCTATTCCCTGTCATATGGAATGAGGCACTGCTATCTAGATACCACATGTATCCCATTATAGTGCTAACCATGCATGAAATGAGAGTAAAATCAAGCTCGAACTATGAAGCCAATGCTTCATCCGCTGCAACTGCAAGCTCCTTCTTTCTTACCTTCTTCTGTGGAAAATTTGAAGCATAGTGCCCATGCTCATGACAATGAAAACATATGATCTTGGACAATTCTCTCTTGCCCTCTTCGCCTTGGGATTTCTTTCCCTTGGACTTCTTTTGTTTTCCCAATAATGCACAATCTTCTTCTTTTTTGGTGCTAGAGGTACCATCTCTCGTGCTCCGCCTTATCTCTTCTATTACCAAATCCAACCATAGTTGCTCCCAATCTGGTAACTTCTACCTCCCGTTCACAGAGTCCTTGTAACTATGCTAGCTCTTGGGAAGGCCTAGAAGTGTTAGTCTCACCAAGTCATCATCGGCTATGGTCACACCAACACTTTCATGCTCATCTTGACATTGAGTGAACTTTGCCAAGTATGTTGGCACTGTCTCACCCTCCTCCTTCTTGATCTTTCTGAGCTTGTCCTTCAACGCCAACTTCCTTTGGTTGCTGCTATTCTGAAATAGATCTATCAAGGCCTTCCCCATAGCATATGGAGTCACCTTCCCATGGAGACTCGAGACAATATGATATCGAACTCCCTCTAACAAGATCCTCCTCACCTTTTCTACCTTCTTCTGCCATGCATCAAGAAGTTGGGCATTTGCTGCTACGGGCTTGGGAATATCATTATCTATGAATTAATTCAACTCATTGTCCTCCAACATTGCCTCCATCATGTCCTTCAATGTAATATAATTCGAACTGCCCTGAAGTGCATATTTGAGTCTCAAGCCATTGAAAGACATCTTGATCCACTTCTAGCTCCAAAGAAAGTATTTGCAAATTTGAATACTGTTCAACACAAACTCAATTTATTCTCCACTATTTTGATTCCTAGCGCTCTAATACCATGTAGAAAATCTCTAACACAACTATAATACCATGTAGAAATTATATCAATGGACTCAATCTGATCATGAAATGTACTAAAGTAAGATATTGAATCCTTATACAATATTTGCAGAATATAAAACACAATCGCTTAATCACATACTAGTAATAGAAAGAAGTAAATCAATCGCACAACACAATATTTTCATGGGGAAAGAAACTCCTCAAAACCCCTCCATCTTTATTGTATAATCAATCAAGGAATCATGAAACGATACAATGTATTTGTGCTCACCACAACCTCATACACTCTACCAAGCACTTCACACTGATCTAGGAAAATTTGGACAAACACATAGCCAATTATCAGCCTACCCTAAGCCTACCCTTCTTACGCAATTCCATAGAGAATTAAACCCCTATTAAATAGGAAATTTAGCCTTCCTTGATTGCGCAATCCATTATGGGCTTCATGTGGTTATATAACTGCATCTAGGTAATTTTCTAAAAATACAACTGATAATTTACTTGCCTTGAACCTTTGTCTCAACTGGGTCTCCACCAGAATTGACATGCATGCAACTATAAATAGTGAATCATCAGTTACTTGGTAGATCGCTATCGGTAAATTAAATCTATTTTAATTCACTTGATCTTCCACTAGCTCATCAAACAATTAGAACTAGTTAAAATGATTTTAACTCGGTTAATTTGAGTTAATTGATTGCACACCATAGTAGTGCTACAACTGCAATTGGACCCTGTTAATAATAGAATCAATCTACATGCCTATCCTTTTACCCTCAACTCAAAATTCTTGAGCTAACTAAGTCTATCACACTTAGTTAGCTATTACAAGTTGTTATGAGATAAGATTAAAATTTACTTTTAATTTAATTAAGGATAATTAAATCAAAAGCCTCACATGGTAACCATTTTCTGGGTGCCATTTTCTAGATTTTGTTTATGGATTCCAATTCCACTATTTATTTTTGCAAATTTCAACACTTCTTGGATCAATGCTACTCTGATTTCATTTTCTTCAATTATTTTTTTAATAAATCTTGTCAGGCTTTGTAGTTAAGAGTGGAGTTATCTTTTTTATTCAAGTAATTTATAAGGCCCTATTGAACCTTCAATTAGAGGAAAAAAATGTTGGCCATTTATTCATGATAGTATACATTTTTATGGTATGTTGGGGAGTGACTTCCAAGGATTTGTGAATTTGCTTAAATTTGTCAAATTTGGTTTACAAATAGTAGAATTATGATCGGTCTTGAATCTTTTATTATGTCATTGTATTTCTATATTTTCCACTTGTAATTGAATACTTAGATTTACATTTTGATGTGCTAAATTCCACATGGGATATAGTTAGTGTATCTCTGTGCTAGGTGGACTGACTTGCAATTTCTCATATGCCAGGTTGAGGCATTCTTTCCAAAATTGTTTCTCTTTATTCCATGTTTCATCTAATTTGCTTCAACCTTTAATTGAAATTCTCCATCTGGAAGTAGACTCCTTAGTGGTTTCATAATATGAATCATTATGTATCTCACACTCTCGTTGAATGAATGATATATATATGTAAACTTGAAGGTTTTTCATAAAATTTGCAAGTGAAATGTTTAGGTTTTTATGCAATTATGTCAATTAAATTAACACATAAACATGATTTAAAACTCCAATTTGCAGAAAATAATGAAGACATCAGTATCATAACAACATACAAAAGACAACAAATGATGAAGGAGTTCACCCCTCCTGGTCCAACTTCCAATGTTTGGCCTCTTTCATTATGCTAAAAAATATGTGTTTACATCAAGTTACAATGCTCAAAATGAAAAAACAATGTCTCTAGTGGATTCATAATTTTCTGTCTCAATATTCTCCTCCCACTGGTCTTGATTCATAAATTTCTCGATCTCTAGTCTAGGAGTATGATTGTTAGGTGTGGTTTCGTGCTCCACCCTTAAATCAGAGACTATGCTGAATGGGTCATATCACTAGGTGAAATGTGGAAACAACTTCATCTGTTTGAGGACTAAATCTGCCTCATTCCCTACTACTCTGGTATTGCATATGAAAGATTCCACTTGTGTTTTAATTTTAAACCGTGACTTCATTTTACCTAAAACAAAGTGGATCTAATCCATATAAATCATATACCTTATATATTATAGAGAAAAAATCCTCATTGGAACATATTTGAGTAGCTTTTAAGTTGCTAGTTCACACCCGTACACTCTTATTTATGTATAATTCTGGTATAAATAACAATCTCCAGTCTTGGTATGCTCACTTAAGTGTAAAATTCTTTTGATCTCTGAACTGATTCTTGGCTCACTTTGACTGTTGAGAAGCCCTGCAGCTGTATGAATAAAAATATCTATGAATTTTGAAAAATTAAACTATGTTGAATGTTTTCTTACTAATGAGGTCCACTATATCACTGATTGATTGACTCCTTGATCATCTTTCTTGTGCAGTGTTATTGGAAAATTGTCACCCTGATGAAAAAGAAACATGTAGACTAATATAGATGCATATTTAAACATGCCTTCTGTAGTGATCTTCATCATTTTTTTCATGCATATTATCAGCCAAAAAGTGGCTGAAATTACACATGAGTGTTGGCTTATGCTCTTTGGAAAAAATGGATAGAAAGCCTATAATAGGCTCATCCACCTTTGTGTTAGTCATGTGCTTTTACTATTTGTAGATGACTAAATATTGGTTCTAGATTTCTAAAAAAAAAGTTTTCCGAATATTGTGAGTTTTAGAAATCTCACTGCCTTCATTATCCTCATAGAAAATTTTTCACTATTCTACCATTTTTCCATTCCGTGGTCACCCTGCCACTCCTAAAGGAATCCTTATGGGCTTATGTCACTCATCTCCATCCTTTGTCCTATCTATGACCTCATCACTATGTTTTTCCCTTGCCCATAACCCCACTTTACATCTAGGGTCACCTATAGCCTACCCCTTCCCATGTTCACCAGGTTCCTCAAGCATTGATGGTATTAAAACTATATTTGTAGGCTCTTTAGATAAATCAAGTACATTGGGTTTTGGATCTTCAATACATCACTTTTTTAATACTCAATTTTCACACTTAAAGTCTCCAAGCCAATTTTCAGTCAAAGAATAGGTCAAAAACCCCCCCACTAGGTCAATTAGGGTTTCATATGGTCCAAGGTCATCATTTCCAAAGAGGAATATCATTTAGTTTCAGAGTCTGCACATAAGGTAATAGACAAGCTTGACACTTTTGCAGAAGTGTTGAGAAGTCTAATCAGCATAAAGTTGGCGAGGTAGGAAGTCTGATCCTCAATGAAGACATCTTGCAGCCCTGCATACAAATAGTGTAAAACTGCCATGACTAAATGAGTAAAATATGATTTGAGTTTCAAGATGAGAGCAGAGGAGGTTTTTAAGGCTGCTGTTGTGCCATAGTAAGCATGTCAAAGGCTCTAAGATTAGAATAAAAAACAACTTTCATAACGACAACAAACTACAAGCAAAGGGTTACAAAGGTTAAGCTAAGTTTCATGATGAGAATTACACAAGGTTTTTGAAGAGCCTGCTACTGTGTACAATCCTCCTGGAGTTGTCAAGTTGAATGTGTCATACTTCAAGAGCAATTTTATCATGCCTCCATCATTTTCCAAGAAGTCATTCCAAAGGACAAATCATTTGCGACACCTAGGGCTAGTTTTCATTCAAACTATGTTTCTGACCAAACATAGATGAATTTGACAAACATGAGAGATTTTTTTGTCCATCATAGGTCCAAGAAGAAAAACCTCCTTCCTATTTTACACAGGTATCATGGTTTAGGAGCAATTTCAAAAATATAGGTGTCACGGGAGAATTGCTGCACTTCTCGAGTGACCTTGGGAAAATCAGGGTTTCTCATAGCTGGAGTGTCCAAATGACTTTCTTGATGGGTCAAAAGACAACTAGACTAGAAGAGATTTCCAATGAGCTATCACGAGATAAATTGGGAATTGAGGAAGGTCTCCAAAAGTTTCATGCACTAGCACTCTTCATTTCTGCACCATCATTCGTCATGTTTTGAATAGTCTTGGGAGAATCAACTTTTGACAGGTCAAATAAACTCCACTCAGTAAAAAAAAATGTATTTGTGGAAAGTAGACAAGATAATATTTCCAACGAGCTATCATGGGCCCAATTTGAACACTAGGAAGGCCTCCACATGCCCTCTACAAATTGGCGCTGCGCACTCAGGAGTTGATGCTATGTGACTAGCACAAGGCATTGCTTGACTTACCCGACCCGACACCTCATTCACTCAAAAAAACTCAAAACACCTCAAAAGTTTCCAAACTCTTGCTAGGGGTCCTACAAACATGTTGACGAGTAAGTACATGTAGTTAGCCTTTTTTTAAGAAATTTTGTCATCATTTGATTGGAAAAGGTGAAGCCTGAAGAGAAAACCCTAGGCTAGAAAGCTAGAAACCACTGTTTTTCATTTACTTCATCTACCTATAGAGAAAATCATTGATAAAAAAGAGGTTTCTTTGTTGAGTGTGGTCTTACATCTAAGCTTGTCTATACTTCCATGACCCTCATTCATACACTCCCTTTCCGCTCACTTGCAATGGCTATCATTCCATTTCCCCTTGATATTTTTCCATTGGCAGTCCTAAGGTCTATCAAGGCAGGTTTTACAATTTTAGAGATAGTGGCAGTGAAGAAGAAGACACTAAGGGGGCCGATGTCAATGAAGAAAAAAGCAGTGCAGAAAAGAGCATTGAGGGTAGTAAGGAGAATTTTTATGAAGCAAATACAAATGAAGCAAAAAATAATGATGAATCAAGCTATGGAGAAAGCAGTGGAGAATGAAACAAAAGGTCAGAGGTAAATGAAACAAAGAGCAGTGAAATAGAGTTTTAAATGAGCAAAAAAGGGTTGTCATTATGGTTTTTCCTCTAACTCATCCTAATATACATATACCTTCATTCCTTCATCTCATCCACTTACAGCTACCCTTTTCATCACCATTCCATTTCCCTCTTCCAAATCAGTTTCATATCAGTCCTAAGGTTTTCTCAAGGAAGAGTTTTCAAAATGACAATGAGGGAAAGGGAAATGATAAATCAATCAATGATGAATCAAACAAGTGAATAAAGGAGCAGTGATGAATATAGCAATAAGGAATCAGTTAGTGGGGAATATGTCAAGTCAAAGAAAGAAAGGGATCAAATACATAAGATGCAGAAACTAAGGATGAAGAAATAAGTGGTGAAAAGGGAAAGGGTAATGATGATGATGATGAGGCAGAGGATAATGATACTCTTTGCAGTAATGAGGCAAAAAATATCAATGCAGATTATGACAATAGGTCAAAGAGCCATGAAGAAAGCAACATAAATGATGATGAAAATAGGTCAAAGTGCCAATGAGGGAAAGCCACCAAGGAAGCTAAAAGAGAAAGGAAACCTTGAAAACCTAGTTGATTCATCCCTACAAACATCCCAAACACCATGGGCAAAACAATTTCAAATTTTGGGCACATTTCTGCACTTATGAATTTTTGACTATTTTAAGGGCATCCTCATGAGAAATGGTGTACATTTTTGGATTTTTTAGGTCAATTACAACATTCTCACAAAATTTTAGGTCATTTGGAGTTGATTTGGTCCTCTAAAGGGCCCAAAAACATGCAAACTTTGACCTTTCTACCATGTATTTAGGGTTGGCATTGCGCCCTTAGAAGTCTTGGGATATTGAATTTTTGGGAAGGAAAATGGACACCAAATGGAAACCCAAAACCATTTTTGGAAAGTATACTCAATACTCTTTCCAACAAGCTCTCACAAAGCTCATTCCGACACTGAGAAGGCCCTCAAAATTTAGTTGCAAGGTGACCCATTTTTCCCGTGCAGACGCCGCGCCCTTGGCTTGGCAATGCATCCTTGAATCTTAGGGTTATGCCCTTGCAAACAAAGATTTAGAAAAACACACTGGGATATTTTGGAATTTTTTGTGGCCTCAAAGTCATTTTTCTTTGCAA
This sequence comes from Pinus albicaulis, assembly GCA_034641835.2. Lineage (NCBI taxonomy): Eukaryota > Viridiplantae > Streptophyta > Pinopsida > Pinales > Pinaceae > Pinus > Pinus albicaulis. Next base: position 1,343 of record JAXQQM020081120.1, on the reverse strand, counting down.
AATTTGGTTGAGAAGATATTTTGCATTTATTTCATTAGATATTTTGTGCCTTGGGCCTTGCATGGTTACAAAGGACAAAATTGATATTTATGAGAAATCAATGGCATCTAGAAGCCTCTAGGGTTTTCTATCTTCCTCATTTTCAAGTTAAATACTGCATGAGGGCTTCATTATTCTTGTTGGTTGGCTATTGGTTGGTTTGTCACTTGTTGAACTGAGCATAGGCTCTGAGTTGTAAAGAGTTTTTGGCCATGGAGCCTTGTAATCCTTTTGCATTGAAGGATAATGGAGCCAACCACTTTGCAGGATTCATGAACATGGAAAATGGTGATGTATTTTTTTTTTTTTTTATCATTTTCTTATGTTTTACATATTGTTTCATTCTTCTCTTTAATTTGAACAGAATTTTTAGCTTAAGGTACGCTGTCAAAATTTCATTAAGCTGTCTGCTTCTCTTGCTTTCATGTTTTCCTCTGCTAGGTCAGTTTAGATAATTCTTAGCTGCTCTCTAAACCCACTCTTCTTTTTTATCTCATGAATGATTCAATGGAGTCAGTGTCAAAGAGGTTATATGGTTAGCCCTACCCTTTTCCATCACTTTAAACATTGTTTTTGAGGTCTTTACTTCAAAGTATTGCTGATTAGGTTTAGCTAAAGAGGTTTATGATTTTCCATGCCCTTTTGCTCATATTAAATAGTTGCCTTGAAGTTTCTATATAGTTTTATTAATGAATTTAGTAGTTCCCTCTTATTTGATCTATGCTATATGTCATCTTGCATGTTTTCTTTTACTAAAGGTAGATTAGCTGGAGAGGTTAGGAGTTTCCTGCTCTCTAGGGTTTATTGGATTTTTGTCTTGATGTTTTCTTGCTAGGGTTTAGTCAAAGAAGTATGGTATGCTCTGTCTTTGGTTTTGTATTCATGCATAGTATTCTAAATGCCCTTCTTGTTGCAGTATTTGACAAAGGATTCTTAACTGCCCTTTGCACCTATTTTGTTCATGATTTATTGTTCATTCCATTCACCTAAGCCTTGAAGATCCATTTGGCTCTGTTAACTTGCCCTCCGAAGCATCCTTGACCTATTGTTGTATCTTTCTAGACCTATTGTAGACTCCATATCCCAATGGTCTAAACATCTCCTACTATATCTGTTTTACTTGACTACTTACCCAACCAATCAAAACAAACAAGCAAACCCTAAACCTAATAACTAGCCTAAAATAAAAACCCTAAATGCTACCAAGTTACATCCTTTACATAAGCATAGAGAGAGCCCTCTCTGAGTCTAGGAAGGCTAGGTCCTAGCACTCCAAAGCTAGTTTGATTTTACCCTTGTACATT
>JAXQQM020057722.1:0-104129 GCA_034641835.2 Pinus albicaulis | reverse complement strand
GTTGGAGGTTCCCATGTTTTGGCCAGATTGGCAAGACCAAAAGATGAGACAACGTCAGAACCACTTTCAGACCTCAGGATCTAGCCCTCCTGGGTCCATAGAGGGATCTCTCTATACGAGCAAAGGTTTATGTTTATGAAGCTCAAAGTTATGATTTTAGGCTAGTTATAAAGCTCGGGTTTGTTTGTTTTGGTTGCTGGTTATCAGGAAAGAAGGATTCAATGTAAGACTAGGGTGAGAAAAGAGGGATAAGGCAGAGGTGAAATATTCCAGGAAGTATTCAAAACCATTGGGCAATGGAGTCAGGAAAGGATTTGCTTGCTAGTTAATAGGCAGGCTTTCAATTGGGCTAGTCATCTGAAACTTAAGATCTTTCAAGATGATTATGTGATGGAGGGTGAGAGGAAGAGAGATAACGCACATTTAAGAGCACAATGTTACAGATCAGTAGGTGGCACAAGGATCCTAGTGGACAGGGCTCACACTAATCCCCAGTGTTCCCAAATCTTCCAACTGAAATCTATAACAAGAAGCATCTAAGAACTGAATTCATTTAATTCATACATCAAAGAGCAGGCAATAACATCTGCTACACTGGTTAAACCAACTGAAAACATTCCTTAGATAATACATTCAGAAGAGAAACATAAATGGCAAGGAGAGCAGCAACATAGGGTACCTAACAAGGGTAAATCCTATGCCAAACTTCTGATGCAAGCCAGTAGAAACGAAATGAAATGAATGTAAACACAGAGATAGGAAAACATCACCGCTGCTTTAGATCAGGATCCAAAGAAATGTGCTTGTCATATTAAGTAACAATACCAATCAAGTACAATATTGCCAATAGCTGAATACTCAGTCTGAAAACATATCCATCAACCTATCTCACAATCTTTACACAGAGACTGAGTCTCAAAAGCAACTGCTTGCAGTTCTCTGATAACTGATCAACAACCATTACATGAATTTATAGCCCCGGAGGAGCAGAGGAGGTAGGCGGAGAACTAAATGCAGTATTAAACTTCTGAAAAGAAAGAGGGCCGAAGCCCATCCTGTATAACTCTTGTGCATTAATCTCTGATGTTTTTTGAGTGCATCAACGATCTTCTTCAGACTGGGAATTACTCTGATATGACTATGATGTGTTCTGACTGTAGTACTGTGCAGTACTTTGGTGTATAAACAAAAAGACTGAATGGACTGCCAAGCTGGTGAAACAAATGCTTCTGATAGCGTAGGATTGCTGCGAACGGGGGAGAAACTTGCTTGGACACCATATAAACTAAAACCATAATGTGTACTATGTCCTTGCTCTGGAAGAAACATTCTGCTGATTTGAACCCTGATTTCATGAATCTTTGTGTGTTGTACCTTCTGCATGATCCCTAGGTTCACTGATCTGTTGCTTTGCCTCTAAACTATTGTATTAAACTCAAAAACTCAATTCTGAATGCTGGAATCCATGATCATGAAGCTGTTTTTTCTTCACGGCTTCATAAATGTCTCGATTCTGCAATATCTAGGATTTAATGGCACGGGATAGAGTCTACGAAGTTTCAAACTTCGTCCTTTGATGGAATTTATACTGCCGCCACCTTTCTTGACATTTCCCTACAGTACTAGCTTCAGTTTTAATTCGGCCTACTCAATGCGCTGCTTACAATGATTCCTGTGAATTATGGCGGCTTCCTGCCTCTTTGGAAACCCTGCATAATACGAAAACATGTTAAGAAAATAATGGGGGTGGTGGACATAACGGAACGGCTAGACTGATTACGCAAACTGGTTGATGGTGAAACTATCATGGATGACCTGCAGTGAGGTGGAAACGATGAAGACTACAGTCAGAAGGTGGTGCGAAGGAAAAATGAACGAGAAACCTTTGAATCTCCGACCTTTCAATGAATATACGAAACTAGAGGGAGACCGTATGGTGGACACGTGGAGGTGACGTGGCGGAACCGGTTGGACAGCGGAATGGTCAATAGTGGGGGGAAGACTAATCTGGACCATCAAATCTCAAAGGAGATCGACGGTGGGAAACACAACGGAGGATGACGAACGGTGGGCCAGTGGTACGGTGGCCATGGGTTAAATCACGAGCATCTTGGTGGAGCGACAGCCATTAGATGGGTTGCTCCAGATCCAACGGCTCTCATCGATATCGCGTGGCATCCTGAGTCGAAAGTTAATGCGCGATGGACAAGCGGTTTTGAAACCGTACAGGAGCCACGCGTCAATCGCTGTATGGAATCGCTGGCCGATGGGAAAAAATCGCCAGCTCTCGGATGGTGGTGCGATGAAAACTGGGCTATTTTCGGACGGGCGTGCTGGTGGGGACCACAGGAGCATGCGAACTCCGAACCGTCGGATTACAGTTTAGATGGACGGCGATCGCCCTGTCGGGGTTGTAACAGGAAAACGCGAAAGGCTGCGGGGTCAACGATCACCGTCCGATCAATAAGATCGACGGTCGATGTTGCACTCAATACACATTGGAGATAGGCACTTTTCGGTGCTGGCGGGTGGTTCCGGCGGCGGGTCACTTGGAGAAAAAGGTGCGGGGGGGCTAGCAGAAGAGGGGCTAGGCCTATTATAATGTGGAAAATGGGTTTTTAAGCCATTTTAATGCATTTTGAAGCCTTTAAAGGGTAACGATGGGGAGATAAAGGGTGAAATAGGCCAAACAAGGGGCATGGGAAGAATTTGGGGGGATATTGGGATAGAAAGGGGACTTTGCGAAGGGGAAGAGAGGGGAAACATGGTGAGTTCTGCAGAGGGAAATTGATCAAAGGCATAGGAGACCTCAAGGATGATGTGTCTTCTGGGAGATGCATTCCTTGAGGGCTCAAAAACCATTTTAGCCCCCGGTTTTTCTTTGTCAAAAATTTATGGGGGGGCTAACAGTGGCTCCACATGGGGATGGCTTCTTCTTGAAGGAGTCAAGAATTCAGAGAAATAGATCTTTGGAGTAGGCTAGGTGCCTGCTACTTTACACATCCCTTCTTTCTTTGATAAGCGGCCACAGTATGAAGACATTACATCAGCAGAAAAACTTTCCTCAACATTCTACCTACCCATACTACAATCCTAACATTTTTTCTTCTTCCAGGGTGCATTTGAGCTAGCAGACCCTTTACATATTTTATTTTTGCAAACATAAAATAAACCTATTCTACATCTACCCTTATTGCTCCATGAGACCAGATTAAACTATTGGTCTCATAAGTTTCTCTACCTAATCTAATATCTGCTGGGATTAAACTGTCTAGCAGATTTCTTCTCTACGTTCTACAACAGAAATTGAAAAACAGTCAAGCCAGGATTAGACTGTCTGACTTGTTGTGGGTCCAAGGCATAAAGACGGTTGCACATGGACAGAATTTGCAGGAAGCTGAAAACAAAACTGTGAAGGCTTGATATCTGAAACTTGAAACATCCTTCTTTCCCTTTGTGACTCAAGATTTGAGCATGTTAGATTCACTTCTTTTTTCATCTCAGGTCTGGTTTTGGGCATGTTAGAGCTGATTCTTCTTTCTTCTTTGCTGGTTTAGATTTTTGGCATGTTAGGACCAGCTGTTTACTTTCTTTGGCTCAGGTTTTGAGTTTATTAGAGCCACTCCTTTGCATGTTAGAGGTCCATGTTTTAAGCATGTCTGAACCTCTCTTCTTCCTCTATTTTTTGAAACATTTTTCTTTTTCTTGAAAATAAAAACTGCAATGGTATGTACAATGGAAATGGAAACTGGAAACTGTAAATTAACAGAAGTAATGTTTGAGCATCCTGCCATTGACAGGACCCCCAAATAGTTCAGTGCCATCTAATTCTTGTAATAAGAAAGCGTTGGGACCCACAGTGGCCTGGATGACGTATGGACCTTGCCACAAACTGTCAAATTTGCTTTCCTTTCCTTTATCCTCTCTTCTTGAATCCCACTTCAAAACCTTATCTCCAAATTTGAAATTAGCAGCCCTGGTTCTTTTGTCAAACAATCTCTTGATATTTTCCTGAACCTTCACTGCTCTGTTGTAGACCTCTTCCCTTGTCTGCTGAAGATGGATTGTCTGATTTATTCTTCTCACCATGCTGTCTTCTTCTGTTTGGATCTCCTAGATTAGTTTGATCACTGGTATTCCAAGGCTGGTAGGGAATACTACTTCTGTTCCATAGACCAGCTGGAATGGTGACATGCCAATAGACTTTTTTGTTGTAAGTCTGTCAGCCCACAAAGCATGTACTAGCTTGTTATGCCAAGATTTTTTGTTCTCTTCCAACAGCTTCTTGATGATGATCACCAGGCTCTTATTTGATGATTCAGCTAATCCATTACCTTGAGGGTAATAGGCAGTTGAATGACCAAGCGCTATGTTGTACCTGTGAAAAAAATCAACCATATTTTTGGATCCGAAAGCAGTAGCATTATCAATGATTATTTTCCTTGGGCAGCCAAACTGAGAGAGGATGTGACTTTCTAGGAAAATAATGATGACTAAGTCAGTGGCATTCCTAGTGGGCACGACCTCTATCCATTTAGTCAAATAATCTGTGGCTGTTAGGATCCATTTGTGTTGAGCAGAAGAAGCAGGGTGAATCTCCCCTATGAAATCTAGGCCCCATTGCAGAAAGGGACCTTTAACAGTGATGGGTTGTAGGGGTAAAGGGAGGAGTTTTCTCTTGCCCTCAAAGATTTGACATTTGTAGCAGGAAATTATCATTTTATAAACATCATTGAAGAGTGTGGTCCAATAATAGCCGGCTCTGAGTATTTTGTTTGTAGTGGCTTTCCAACTCAGGTGGCCCCCATATTCTCCAGCATGGAATTCTTGTTTAACCCTCTCTGCCTCATTTTCAGGCAAACATTTAAGAAATAGGCCATTCGGATTCTCCAGTATAAGTTTTCACTCATAATGCAGTAACTTTTGGTTTTTAGCTTTAAGAATCTGGCCTTGGTCTTTGGTAATCCGGGAGGGGCATTGAGGTGTGTAAGCACATACAGAATGTCGGAATACCAAGGAGAGCTCTGAAATTTTTCCTCAACAGTGAGATCAGGCAATTCTTGTTGCTCATCCAAGGTACTTATCATGTTAATGTCTAGGGCTTGTAGGTTTGATTCAGCCATTAATTTAGCTAAGCCCTGACCTTTAATCATCTTGGCGGGTTTTATCTCAAGGTCATACTCTAAGATCACAGCTATCCACTTTCCGCTTTTCCCATCTAGGTCTTGGGATAGTATATCTTTGAATATGATGTTGGGCACATAAGCTACAGTGTGGGAATGCAATATGTACACCCTGAAGTCCTTCAAGGCCTTAATCAGAGCATAGGCCTGTTTCTCCATGATGTTGTATTTCAAGGTCGCATCTCTGAGTGCTTTGCTAAAGAAGGCAATTGGTTGTTCCATTCCCTCTGTGTTTTTCTGCAGCAAGACTGCAGCCACTGTATGCTCAGAGGCGAATGAAAAGATCAGGAAATATTTGGAAAAATCTGGGCTGATTAGGATGGGGGCTTGGGTAAGTGCAAGTTTCACTGATTCAAAAGATTGTTTAGCTCCCACAGTCCATTTAACTCCTGCACCTTTCTTCAGCATGTTAGTCATGTTCCTAAGGTGTTCAGCCATATTTGGAATAAACCTCCTAAGGAAGTTAATCTTCCCAATGAAAGAATGTAACTCCTTGATGTTTCTGGGGTGTGTGATTTGTAGTATTCCCTCAACTCGTTGTGGGTCTATCCCGATTCCTTTCTTGGATATAATGTGGCCAAGGAGTTTACCCTCCTGTAGCCCAAAGACAATATTTTTAGGGTTCAGGGACAGACCAAACCTTCTACATTTTTCGAATACTTTTCTCAGATGCTCTAGGTGTTCTTCCTCGGTCTTGGAAAAGACTGTTATGTCATCTAGGTAGATAACAATGAAGTGTCCTATCTAATCCGAAAAATCTATGTCCATCGCTCTTTGGAAGTGGCTCCAGCATTCATCAATCCAAAAGCCATCTTCACATAAATGAAGGTACCCCATGGAGTGGTAAAAGATGTTTTGAGTTGGTCTTCTGGGATCACTAAGACTTGGTTATAACCTGAAAAGCCATCTAGCAGGGAGATTCTTTTAGAGCCCACCACTTTCTGAAGGATATGTTCCATTTTAGGCAAAGGGTAATTGTCCTTGAGTGAGGCTCTATTAAGATTCCTGAAGTCTATGCACAATCTGATTTCTCATGTTTTCTTCCTCACAACCACTAAGTTTGATACCCAATCAGAGAACCTCACAGGCACGATTATACTGCTTCATACATCTTCTTGATCTCTTTATCTACTGCAAGCAATTGTTTAGGATTGATTCTGCGAAGTTTTTTCCTAAAGGGCTTCTAGTTTTCCTTCAAGGGTATCTTATGCTGAATGATATTTGTGTCATAGGCCTTTAAGTCTTCATAGCTCCATGCAAACACATCAACGAATTCCTTAAAAAGGTCAATGTATTTCTTATTTATGTCTGCAGGTGAATACTTAGTCAGTTTAATCATTTTGGGCTTATCTTCAGTGCCTATGTTGCATTCTTCCACATCAGAGTCTGCATGTTCTATAATGGGATTTTTGGCCACATCATCAAAGTAAAAAAGGTCCTCTAAGGGTACTAGGCCTCTAGGTATATTCTTATCTTTGGCCTGCATCACCTCTACCTCTTCACTGTCTGCATTTTCCCATTTGCGGTCTGGATTTCCAGTTTGTTCATCTAAAGAATTTATTTCTATATTACAGGGTGTTTCTTCCTCATCTGAGGGCTCATCACTTAGGCAGCTATGGTCAGATTTAGAGCCTGAATCAGAGAATTCAAACTCGTTTCTGCCTACCAGAAAATCTTCGATTTGTTTATCTCCTTCAAAAACCTGCCAATATTTTTCGTTGTCTGGCACAACAGGTCTGAATTTGGTTTGAATGATAATCTGTTGGTCACTGGGAGTTTTGGGGTATGAACTGGCCAGTCAAGCTAATCCATTTGCAATGAAATTTTGACTTCTAGGAACAAACACTAGTTTTTATTCAACGAACGTTTTTAGCAGATCCATAGTGTCATTCCTATATGCTCTCAGCCTAAGATGTTTCGCTGTGTATTCCCCATTTACCTATTTAATAATCAGCTCAGAGTCTCCATGCACATTAATCCTACGGGCTCCTAATTTTCTCAACAAATTTAGACCCAGGATCAGAGCCTCGTATTCAGCGACGTTATTCGTGCATTTGAAGTGCAGGTTGCAGGCATGACTCTCTGCGTAATCACTCTCTGTGTTATGAATCCACACTCCTGTTACACTAAAAAATGTCACCCTGACATTCTGCTGACTGTATGAGCTCATTGAAACTCATACTTACCTCCTCTGCAAGTCTTACAACCTTTGTTCCTCATTCCAAGCCCTGAAACATGGAGAAAAAAACCTAAAAAGCTCAAAAACTTTGGGTACGCAGGTAACATGAAGCCTACTTGCGTTCCTGGCTAGGGTACGCAGGTAATGTGAAGAGAAACTGCGTTCTAGAACGCTTTCCAAAGGTTACACCATGACCCCCAGAAGATAAAAAGCAAATTAAACTGGAAAAGTTGAATTTGGTCAATTTCGAAGGTTCTAGATGAGATTTTTGGGGATCGGCACGCTTTGATAAGGTGCATGTATCCCACACCTTAAGGAACTAATCCCTGGATGTGAGGAGCTCATCCCCCTTTGGAGGAGGGTTCTATCCCTTTAAAGGTGGAATCCTAACCTCCTCATCTGCTCTATAAAAGGAGGCATTGGGTAGCCTCAAAGGGTTAAGTGAAGATTTTTGGGGTGAAGATTTTTGAGTTGAAGTGCTGTTAATATTTAGACTTCTTTCTGCTGAGCTTTTGAGAGGAAAGATCACATACCTCTTTGTGCTTCTGAAGGAAGAGTGCAAGACTTATCAAAGTAGAGGAGATTCCTGCTTCGGACCCCGGGAAGGCCTTTCGAACATCAAGGCTAAGGTTGTAAGGTTCTTCTGTTATTTTAAGATTAATACAATCAAGTTCTGTTTTTCTCAATAAATTGTCGTTCGATTGTTTATTTCAATAAGCTGTCCTTTGATCATTTATTTCATAGATTCCTTGATCACTATGATAGGTATGTTTTATAATTATTTATTATACAGGTGCTATTTAATATTTGCTTGTTTGTGATTGTAGGTCGACGAAAGACGACACTTTCTTGCGACGAAATAACTCTTGTTGCGACGAAGGATTATTGATGTGATGAAAGCACTACGACCGCAAATAAGCATTTGGATCTAAGGTAGGATCGACACCTTCATAGCATTTATTTGTAAAACGAATATATCTAGAGAAAGACAAACTTAGTTGTTCGTTTGTTGCTAGATTGTCTTCTGACACTAGGGAGATCGGTCTTGTCCGCAAGAATGATTTATCCAGCCAACAAATTGGCGACTCCGCTAGGGAAAGAACTTGTTGTTTTTGGTTCTCTTTTATTTTGATTTGAGGAAAATTTTTTCCTGGTTTTTGATTGATGGATATTTTCCTGGGTAGCTTAGGTTTTCTCTGTTTTTGAAAATTTTGAAATCTTTTACGTTTTTCTTGAACTTTTCTGGGGACTGCACTTTTTTCTTTTACACAGTGCGAGCAGTTTCGCACTTTCCTTAAATAAACATCGCGGGACCGCACCTGTTACTTCTGGAAGCCTGCGGACCCTGTTAAATTTTTTGAAAAATTTTAGATTTCTTTTTTCCAGTTTAGTTTAGATTTAATTTAGGATTCTCAGCATCTACCTAGATCTGTATTTTTCTGTCAAAAATCTCGTTTCTGAATTTATTTCAGCAATTCTTCATCTCATCAATCTCCATTAAGTTAATTGGGTGTTTTGAGTCTCTTTTTTGAGAAATTATTAATTTGATTTCCTTTGGTCATTACTTGGAGGTTTGTCTCAGTCTTTTCACAATTTTTGCATCTTTTTGTTTTTGTTTTTCGCCTTTGAGTGTTTTTTGATCTTTGGAACTCTCACCCGATTTTCTTGACTTACACTTGATTGGTTCTTAGATTACATTAGAATCATCTTGTGTTTGAGAATTATCTTGCATAGATCACATTTGCATAATTAGAATTCTCATTTTCAGAATATGAATGAAAAATGTGCATAGATTACATTTGCATACTTTTCAAGTGAATTGTGCATAGATTACAACTGCATAGTTTACATTCTGAAAAATCAATCATAAATTTAGATTAGTTTTCTTTGATTTGAATTTAGATGTTTTTATGCTTGTTTTAAAAACACAAAAATAAAAAACTGTTTTGGAATTGATTTGCATTAGTTTTTCTTGATGAAATTAATGCATTAGAGAATTTGTTATATTTTCTCTTAGTCATCAATTTTTTGCATTGTTGGAAGTGGATGGAAACTCTCTCCTTACTTTAGTTAGGATTCATCGAATTGAAAAGATTACATTATCATATTCGATTGCATTCAGTTTTGGTTCGGGTCATAACACCATTGGTTTCATATCCATTTACCCTTTTGAGTAATAACAGCCTAAATAACACAACGCTTAATTAAAATTCATCTAGTAATCTTTACATTTTTAGGGCTCTTTCCACCAATCTAGCTCAGGATTAGTGCTTTGGAATAGGTTGTAGTTAACTTTCAAAAGCAACTAAAACAAACAAGTAGATAAATCTTGCGGTAGGAAATAAATCCAATTGTAATTGGTACAATCTGGGAAGCTTCTCTTAAAGGAGTTAATCACGAGATCATGTCCGAACCTTTGAGACAATCAATTCTATTTCATTGGGGAAAATAGAAGATTCTGCGTGCATTACAAACGGTAAACCTCGGATTAACCATTGTCGAGGAGCCTGGGGTCACTTTTCGATAAACCTCGGATTATGTCGAGGAGCCTTCAAGGGGATTGAGCTTTGTTACTCTACCCTTGCGCATGGGATCGGATCGTAGAATGTTCCCCCAGTTGTATTTGTTATTGTTGGTAACCTTAGTGTCCATAAAATTAAGATTATTTCCTAAGGTGACGGTGAAGGAAAGATCTCACTGTACCTTATGGCGCCAATTTAGACTCACTTGGACTCTCTCTCGGGGGGTTGTGGGGCGTATGGTTTTGTGAAGAAATTCAGTGAGTCTGTTTATTATAAAGTTGTCGGGGTAACCTGCTCCAACCGCCCTTTTCTCAGATAGTCTTCTACGATGTTGATTTACCACCACAATCAGTGATTTAGTATGGGGTTATCGCTTGTGGTGTGTGTGGTTTGACTCCTAGCTTTGATAGCACGTGTTAATTTTTTTTTTTTTACTTTTAGATACCATATGTGTGAATTGTGAATTTTAATTGTTAGGTGTGAATTAATAATTGTTAATTTTAGTTTTAAATTGTTAATAAAATTCACTGAAGTTGAATATAATGGCAATTGTTCCGGAATTTACCAACCAAGGAACCCCTCTTAACGAGAATCCTAGTACTTTTCCTTGCTTTGGAAATGTTGGTCCTCCTTATATGGCTACTTTTTCATTACCTGTATTTACAATAGGTTTACCGATATGGTTATTTTCAACTTCGTTGGCCCCAAATACTCCAATTGTTCCACCTCAACCGAATGCTTCACCTCAACAGAGTTCACCATCTCAACATCACCAACCTTCTGTTGACCCTTTACCTTCTTCGCCTAATATTTCTTCCTCCATTTCTTCCTCTTCGCTTGGTAAAAGCCTTGACTCTAGTAACCAGGTGGTTAAGAAGAAGAAGAAAGGGAAGAAGAAGAAGAAGAAGAAGCAAGATAAGGAAGAAGTAAACCAACCAACCATGGCTGTAAATGTTAGTTGTGTTGAGCAAACCTCCAACATGCATCATAAACCCAAATACCCTTGTAGGCTTTGTAAGGGTGACCACTTCCTTATCAATTGTCCCGGTATTCCAAAGGTCTTGGAAGTATGGTCAGAAAAATCTCAACTACTTTCCGTTGATCCATCAACCAGTGATAGTCAGGTTCCTGGGAAAAGGGTAAAGTTAGGTTTCCTTGTAAGTTATGCAAAGGGAGTCATCAAACTCACATTTTCCCTCACATGGATGAAGCCTCAAAATTGTTGGAAAAACTTCTTGTTCCACAACAAGAATTTCCAACTGGTTACCGTAAACTTTCTCCCAACCTACCGTCAACTGACAGAGTGATTGATCTAGTTTCAAGTACAGTCGATCCCACTCTTCCATTGGAGAGTGAAACTCATATCACTCAGGTTGATGCTCCATTAGTTGATCAAGTGGTCGATTCGATTTCACATTCGGTGGATCCCATTCTCTCTGTAGAGAGTGAACTTCATACTGCTCAGGTTCTTCTTGTTACATCAGATTCTTCTACGCTGGGGGGCATTTCACCTGTTTCTACAGAACCCCCTCCAAGTACTGAGGTCTTTTCCTTTGATTGGAATAGACTAACATAACCTCGTCTTCCTTCCTCCATCCCTTTCCAAATCATTGTGAAGTTTGGTGGTAGGGACATACACCGCACACAGGTAGATGAAGGTGCTTCTGTTAGTATTTTATCCTCAACTGCTTGGAAAGCTTTGGGTTCCCCTTAGCTTGTGCCTATTACACAGAATCTGAAAGCTTTTAACAGAACCATTAGTGAACCTTTAGGGATCCTTCCTAAGTTTTCTATTACTTTGGAAGGTAAAACTATCTGTATTGATCTTATGGTAGTTCGAGGTCCCTTGGATTTCAATTTACTCCTTGGGTGAGACTATGTTTATGCAATGAAAGCTGTCGTATCGACACTCTTTCGCGTGATGTCTTTCCCTCACAATGGCAATATTGTGACTGTAGACCAACTTTCGTTCCCTGGTCTTGTTTCGACTACCAATAATCCGACATCCCTGAATGTTCCTCATACGAAAGTGGTATCTACCCCGCCACGGGTTAATTATGTGGCAACTAGTCCCATGTTTTCAGTTACCGATGTAAGCAAGCCTCTCACTGTTTGCTCATCTTCCTTTGACTTAGATCCGGTAATTGACATGGAAAACTCTATGGGATTATTTGAACATGATTTTCTTCTCCCTTTTGAGTCCTTTGACATGTGTTCCTTCCAGAGAATTATTCTTCCATCTGACGAAGACCTCTTGGAAGCCATGATCGAGGTGTGTCCATTGACATGTGTTTCTTCTAGTTGGAAGCCATGATCAGTGTGTCCGAGGAGAGTTCCTTTTACTGTGTCAACCTCATTTAAAAATGAATCAGTTATTCGAGAGCATAGTTCCTTTTCTTGTTTCAAGCTCGTTTAAAAAATGAAACAAGCTTCCATGAGGACAATTCTTTTCCTGTGTCAACCTCATTAAAAAATGAATCAGTAAGTAGATTGTAGAGAGTAGATTGATAGATTAGAAATAAGTAGTTTCTGAGGATGGTTCTTGTTACTGAGTCAACCTTGTTAAAAAATGAATCAGGTGTGAGGATAGTTCCTTTTACTGAGTCAACCTCGTTAAAAATGAATCAGGTATGAGGACAATTCTTTTTCTGTGTCAACCTCGTTAAAAAATGAATTAGTTGGTCAGAGGATAGTTCCTATTACTGAGTCAACCTCGTTAAAAAATGAATCAGGTATGAGGACAATTCTTTTCCTGTGTCAACCTCATTAAAAAATGAATCAGTAGGTTATATAGGTAGATTGTAGAGAGTAGATTTGAGGACAGTTCTTTTACTGTGTCAACCTCGTTAAAAAATGAAACATGTAGGTGAGGATAGTTCCTGTTACTGTGTCAACCTCGTTAAAAAATGAAACACGTTGCCATGAGCATAGTTCTTTTTCTGTGTCAAGCTCGTTAAAAAATGAAACAAATCCTCCCCTAATTGAGTCGAGTCTTTGACTAGATCTCGTAAATGTTAAGTCGTATAGTTAGGTTAGTTGTCTTATTTTTCAGTGACAGTTTTCTTATATTTTCTCTTCAAGAAGGATTCTGTGCACAAAACTTCATTCCACCTGTATATAATATTTACACGGTTTACCAAATATGTACTTAGGTTGAAATGAACAAATGAAGAGCATCATTTAGTAATTGCCCAGCAATTCAAGCACATTTCTTTCAAGTTCAAGCTTGTAAAATGAAACACTCAGGCAGTTGCCTGTCATGTTTTTTATAAAACTAGAAACCTGTCTGATTCACTCGTTATTTCCTAAGACTTTCATTAAACCCATGAAAACCTGAGATTATTTTGGTGTACTGAGTCTGTTCCAAAGGTCGAACTGCATAATAAAGTTCTTCTGTCTTCTGCTCTGGAATTAAAACTGAAAGTCTGCAAATGAGTAATAGTTTTATCCTTTTCAACCCACAAATTATAAGAAAATAAAACCACTGAGTATGTCTTGTTCTTTTCTGACTTTGTAATCGCATGGTAAATAAAGTTTATCCCTTTAAGCCCTTTTCAGACTCTCTAAACATGAAAATATTTTCGAGCACTTGATTATTCGAACTCGTTAAAGTAAATGAATGATCGTCCCTTCATTATAAGTTTACCCCTTTTACGGACTGAAATGGAATATTTACGAAAAAGGTTTACGTTGACTAAAAACCGTCAATAGAGTTCTCTCCCACATTATTTTATCCTTTTTCGGGCTTGAGAGACTAAATTTACAAAAAGGTACACCCATGGAGTTTTCTTAAGTTTTTTCTTCTGACTCCCTAAAAATGAAAAACACCGAGTTTCTCCTATACTGGACTCGTTAAAATTTAACAGTAAAGGACATATTCAATTTCAAAATAGGAACGAACCACTCCTTCTTAGGGTTCGAATCTTAAACTAAGTTGGACTCATCCGAAGGATGAGCTTATAAACAAGCAAATGTTATCCTCCTCAAGCTTGTCAAAAATAAAGAGGTACTTGCCAGAAATGGTGGGGGAAAAGAGAGAAAAACGAACCTGTTTGTTACATTTTGATTATTCGGAAAGCCGTTAACCACTCTTGAACATGACACTTTTTGTCCACCTGGGTTGGGAAAATCCTTTGGCTAACAGTTAATCAAACCACATTGAAAGTCTTCAGCCGGTTTCTGGGTATTAGCTTTGGGTCAATTGTCACCAAACCATCTGCAATGTTGTTATGTGTTCAAGAGGATAGTTCAAACAAACCATTCATTTGAAAAATATCTGTCATCCATTTTGACCATCCCTGAGTCAGTCCTTGCCAATATATTTCTTCAAAACTTGATCTATTATTTCGTGTTGTGGGCTTGCCTACGACGGATCACTTTCTATCGATGACAGCTCATTATCTAGGAAGTTGATCTAGAAATTGTCATTACCTTGAAATCTGCATGCCTCAATGGAAGGTTTCTCGCCTTCGACGACAGGTTGCATCATTGACCTTCGATCGAATGATTCTGTGACATGTTTGACTTCAGTTCATTCATTCACATTTCATGGATTGTACGGAGTACTTTGAGAGCCATTGACATTAATGGTGGTTACTCTCACACTTGTTAACAATTTACATTATTGGCTGGTAATCAAGTGGTTTCTACCATGTTCGACTTCAACACATTTAATCACATGGATAGAATCGTACTAGTTCGAGATGTGGAAATCAAGACCCTGGATCTAGTTTCTACCATCCAGGCTGCGAGGAATTTTGTTATTCATTTATACAGTGGACTATTCATAAACAGATGGCTTCGTCCATACTATGTCTACGTATTTCTATACTGATGATGTATTCAAAATCATTCCTGTATCAGAACAGTTTGAATCTAGTTAGTTTTTGATCTGAGTATGGGAATGCCTACCTCAGCGATGATATGATTACATATATATATTTTGCATTGAATGTTTTTACAGGTTCCGATCGGGGTGTCCATAGGATGATCCTTGAAATGATAAAGTACTTCACTCTTCATATATGACAGACTTCATCTTCATCTATTTCAGACTTCGCACTTTAGGGGGCAATCTGTTACACTAAAAATTGTCACCTTGACATTCTGCTGACTGTATGAGCTCATTGACACTCATACTTACCTCCTCTGCAAGTCTTACAACCTTTGTTCCTCATTCCAAGCCCTGAAACATGGAGAAAAAACCCTAAAAAGCTCAAAAAATTTGGGTATGCAGGTAACATGAAGCCTACCTGTGTTCCTGGCTAGGGTACGTAGGTAATGTGAAGAGGAACTGCGTTATAGAATGCATTTTTCCTGTGTTATGCCTGCGGAACTCCTGTAAAAACAAAAAAGCAAGAAATTAAACTGACAAAGTTGAATTTTGGTCAATTCTAGAAGGTTCTAGATGAGATTTTTTGGGGATGAGTACGCTTTAGTAAGGTGCATGTATCCCACACCTTAAGGAACTAATCCATTGATGTGAGGAGCCTATCCCTTTGAAGGAGGGTTCTATCCCTTTAAAGGTGGAATCCTAACCTCCTCATCTGCTCTATAAAAGGAGGCATTGGGTAGCCTCAAAGGGTTAAGTGAAGATTTTCAAGTGAGAATTTTTGGGGTGAAGATTTTTTGAGTTGAAGTATTGTTAAAGATTTAGACTTCTTTACTATTGCTGAGCTTTTGAGAGGAAAGATCACATACCTCTTTGTGCTCTGAAGGAAAATTGCAAGACTTATCAAAGTAGAGAGGAGATTTCTGCTTGGACCCACAGGGAAGGCCTTTGAACATCAAGGCTAGGTTGTAAGGTTCTTGATGTTTTAAGATTAATACAATCAAGTTGTGTTTTTCTCAATAAATTTTCGTTCGATTGTTTATTTCAATAAGCTGTCGTTTGATCGTTTATTTCATAGATTCCTTGATCACTATGATAGGTATGTTTTATAATTATTTTTTATACAGGTGCTATTTAATATTTTATTGTTTGTGATTGCAGATCAACGAAAGACGATACTTTTTTGGGATGAAAGAACTCTTGTTGCGACGGAAGGATTATTGATGTAAATAGGAGCTTCAGAAATAGCAAATAAGCATTTGGATCTAAGGTAGGATCGACACCTTCATAGCATTTATTTGTAAAACGAATATATCTAGAGAAAGACAAACTTAGTTGTTCGTTTGTTGCTAGATTGTCTTCTGATACTAGGGAGATCGGTCTTGTTTGCAAGAACGATTTATCCGGACAACAACTCTTGCCCCAGCAGTTTTTCTGGTGCATGACCTATCGAAGTTCATCACCGACAAGGGTTCACTTTCGTGACTATCATTGTTTTCCCCCTTACAGCTGGGTTCGCTATTGTGTTGTGTTATAGGGTCTGTATTAGGCTGTGGATTACTTTGTTTTTTGTGAAATGCATGAGTTTCAGGGATCTGGCTAGATGGCTGTTTACGCTCTGTTTCCTGTTCACTCGGAGTTAGGTCTCCACTGCATATCCTATAGGTTTCATTGCGGATTTCTTCTTCATTGTCCTCTAAATTCAGGGTAGCCATTATGTTAAAATCCATATCTTCTGCCTCTCCGTTTGTATCTCTGTTTTGGGACCCTGAATCTTCTGAGGATTCATCATTACAAAAGATGAAGGATTCAAGGTCTGTATGTACAGAATAAACAGGTGAATTTTCTGGTTTCTCGGGGCTACTGACTAGGAATTTCATCTGTGCCTCCCTATACAATTTTCTAGGTTGGCCAAAGATTGGGATTGTGGCATATGAGCCATCCATCTGCATTGTACCCTGCAGCTTGGCCCCCCATGATTGTGATAATAGCATGCCATACTTGGGTGGCACATCGGCCACCACAACATCCATGACCATACATTTTGCTGGGAATTGAGTTAGGCTCACACACAAGTCTTTGATCAGGCCTAGGCATTTTACTCTGCTAGAGTCGAAAGAGTATAATATTTGTAGGGTCTGGTTATCTCTAGACCTAGTCTTTCCATAACTACCTTAGGCATTAGGTTGTGAGATGCTCCAAAATCATGCATAGCATTGTGCAGGATCTTATCATGAATGTTGAGACTGATATAGAAAGGTAGAACTACCCCTTCCTGAAACTTCCCCTCTATCTTACGACCAAACAAGAGGGCAGGTTGATCATCATTCAAATTGATAGAGTCACCATTCTCACCTAAGTTCAAAGCGCTCAAAATTTGGCCTTTATATACATCCTGAGTGGCTAGCTTAGAAAGTGGGACAGAGATTTTAATTCTTGCAATCTCACTTTCTAGATTGAAAGTGGACTGACCCTTTGGGATACTCATCTCTGTTCTACTTGTCACTGCCTTAGTGGCTGAATCAGTGGGCTATTTCTCATTGTGTATAGTGTCTGTGACAGTCTTATCAGGAGCACTAACTGCAGTGCTAGTGCTGCTAGCTGGTTTACCTTGTGCATTAATGTTTTGGTTGTCTTTCCCTCTATCCTTACTAGAACTCTCAGCTGCTGATTTGTTGGTTTCAGCAGTTGCTTTAGAAGCTTTCTCAGGTCTCTTCTTGATGGTAGTCTCAGAAGCTTTGGGTTTAGCAGTTTCTTGACTCCTTTTGCTTCTAAGTTCATACTGCTCTCTGACCTGCATCATGGCATTTTCAAACCCTAATCTGTAATCTTCAGATTCCAACCATTCCTCTTCCCAACCATAGGGTGAAGGCTGGTCTTCTTCTGAATAACAGTTATGGATTGAATCTTCTGTTTCAAACATATTAATTGTGTTTCCCTCAGACTCTTCTATGATTCCCTCATTTTCATCAAGAAAATTCTCTTGGAATGGGGGAATGACTTGTTGATCTGATTCTCTTTGCCTGTTGGGAGTGTTATTGTTTCTCCTAAAGTTTTGGTTCTGGTTTTGGTTTCTATTCTGGTTACTGACCGTGACAACCATTTTTTCCATCATTTGTTGTAACCTTTCCACATTTTTAGATAGCTTATCATAATTTTGGTCAGATGTGGGAGCCATATTATCATCTCTATATGTTACCCTTCTCTTAGATTTCAGTCTCGCTCTTTTCTCAATCAGGTTGGCTTCTATGTTTACTGCTCCTTTCTGCATGTCCTCCAATGTGTTGTACTCCTTATCTCTAAGCTCATAGGCCATGTCAGCATCAAAACCCTCAGGGTATTTTGCTAGGGCCATGCCTTGTGGAGGTTTCATATGTGGAGGGAGGGAATTATAAATGCTATTAAACCTTGTTGTGTAATCATGAACACTCTCTCTTGTGTTTCTTTTGAGGGTCATGTATTCTACTGGGAGTTGGCGAGGGTTTGCCCTAGTTTCCCATTTATTTACAAAGGTCTGATATAGAGCTGGGAGACCATTAATGCTACCTGGAGGTAAGCCTTTGAACCATTTCTTCACATCACCCCCTAAGCTTTGTGCGAAGATTCTCATTTTGACTTATCATCATCAATTTCCATGTAGTCAAAAGAATATTCCATTTTATCTACATGTTTTTGGGCTGTGATGGACTCCTTTGCAGTGAAGTGTGGAATCTTAGATTGATAATCGTTTGGTAAGGGTACTAGAGGCTGGGGTAAAACCAGAGGTGCATACCAAGCTGCCATGACGATGTTTTGAGGAGCTAGAGGGGCTTGGGCAGCAAGTATATGGATGACAGGAATGTTATGACCAGCAGAGAACTGATGAGCAGACCTAGGGTGACTGAGCCCCAAGTTTTGTATGAAATGTAAATCAGGAGGTGTACATGGAGGGGTTTGTCTATTCCCAAGGTGTTTACCACCCTGCTGTGGTGAATCAGGAAACTCAGGGTCGGGCTGGTCTAAGCTACTAAATGACCTAGTTCTAGATAAGCTGTTAGGTAGGTCTAGGTCGAGGTGCAAGTGTGATAGAGCTGTAAGATCTTCTGGTGCAGAATTAGCTCTATCGATGTGTTTGGAAATAGTTTATCTTTTAGGTGTAGGAGCTCCCTTGAGGATGCTCTCGAGATTGTCAACTATTTCAGGTAGGGCTGGGTTAGGGTAAGCTCTTGTATGAATGGTTCTAGAAGCCAGAATGTTGTTTCTGACCAAGCAGCTCAACCCTACTTGTTACTTCTACTGTGGTTGATGTTGTTGAGGAGGCTGGTCTTCCAGTGGAGTCTAATGTGAACCAAGACAATCAGCAGGCCTACTGATCACCAGTGGAGTCTTTAAATCATTTAGGAGCTATGGAGTCACCAGGTGGAAGGTTTAGGATGTTTTTGGAGGGTACACTGTCCACCACAGTGCTCTTGAGATGTCCCTTTTCAAGGATATCTTCCAAACACAGCAAACTCTAACCAGAGATTGACTGAGAGGGCTTTTACTAGATATGTCACCTCTAGAAGAGTGTGAGATCTGGAGGCTACCTGGCCCTTTCCAGACTCTGTCCAAGAGTATGGGAAAACAAAACAAAGGTACAAAGGTTGATGTGTGAGTAGGAATGTTTAATTGCCAATATAACCAGAGATTGTAGGTATTTGAGTGCCTAGGAATGTTTAGGGTGTAATGCACTTAGTTCCCCAGCGAAGTCGCCATTATGTTGGAGGTTCCCATGTTTTGGCCAGATTGGCAAGACCAAAAGATAAGACAACATTAGAACCACTTTCAGACCTCAGGATCTAGCCCTCCTGGGTCCAGAGAGGGATCTCTCTATATGAGCAAAGGTTTATGTCTATGAAGCTCAAAATTATGATTTTAGGCTAGTTATAATGCTCGGGTTTGTTTGTTTGATTGTTTGTTTTGGTTGCTGGTTATCAGGAAAGAAGGATTCAATGTAGGACCAGGGTGAGCAAAGAGGGATAAGGCAGAGGTGAAATATTCCAGGAAGTATTCAAAACCATTGGGCAATGGAGTCAGGAAAGGATTTGCTTGCTAATCAATAGGCAGGCTTTCAATTGGGCTAGTCATCTGAAATTTAGGATCTTTCAAGATGATTATGTGATGGAGGGTGAGAGGAAGAGAGATAACATAGATTTAAGAGCACAATGTTATAGATCAGTAGGTCGCACAAGGATCCTAGTGGATAGGGCTCACACTAATCCCCAATGTTCCCAAATCTTCCAATTGAAATCTATAACAAGAAGCATCTAAGAACTGAATTCATTTAATTCATACATCAGAGAGCAGGAAATAACATCCGCTACACTGGTTAAACCAACTGAAAACATTCATTAGCTAATACATTCAGAAGAGAAACATAAATGGCAAGGAGAGCAGCAACATAGGGTACCTAACAAGGGTAAATCCTATGCCAAACTTCTGATGCAAGCCAGTAGAAACGAAATGAAATGAATGTAAACACAGAGATAGGAAAACATCACCGCTACTTCAGATCAGGATCCAAAGAAATGTGCTTGTCATATTAAGTAATAATACCAATCAAGTACAATATTGCCAATAGCTGAATACTTAGTCTGAAAACATATCCTTCAACCTATCTTACAATATTTACACAGAGACTGGGTCTCAAAAGAAACTACTTGCAGTTTCTCTGATAACTGATCAACAACCATTACAATGAGTTCTCTATGAATTTATAGCCCCGGAGGAGCAGAGGAGGTAGGTGGAGAACTAAATGCAGTATTAATCTTCTGAAAAGAAAGAGGGCCGAAGGCCATCCTGTATAACTCCTGTGCATTAATCTCTGATGTTATTTGAGTGCATGAACGATCTTCTTCAGACTGGGAATTAATCTGATATGACTTTGATGTGTTCTGACTGCAGTATTGTGCAGTAATTTGGTGTATAAACAAAATGACTGAATGGACTGCCATGCTGGTGAAACAAATGCTTCTGATAGTGTAGGATTGCTGCAAAGGGGAGAGAAAACTTGCTTGGACACCATATAAACTGAAACCATAATGTGTACTGTGTCCTTGCTTTGGAAGAAACATTCTGCTGATTTGAACCCTAATTTCATGAATCTTTGTGTGCTGTACCTTCTGCATGATCTTTAGGTTCACTGATCTGTTGCTTTGCCTCTAAACTATTGTATTAAACTCAAAAATCAATTCTGAATGCTGGAATCCATGATCATGAAACTAGTTTTTCTTCACGGCTTCATAAATGTCTTGATTCTGCAATATCTGGGTTTTAATGGCGCGGGATAGAGTCTGCGAAGTTTCAAACTTCGTCCTTCGATGGAATTTATATTGCCGCCACCTTTCTTGACATTTATCTGCAGTACCAACTTCAGTTTTAATTCTGCCTGCTCAATGCGCTGCTCACAATGATTTCTATGAGTTATGGTAGTTTCCTGCCTCTCTAGAAACCCTGCACAATACAGAAACACGTTAAGAAAACAACGGGGGTGGTGGTTGTAACGGGATGGCTAGACTCACTACGCAGGCTGGTTGATGGCAAAACTATCGTGGATGACCTGCAGCGAGGCGGAAACGATGGAGACTACAGTCAGAAGGTGGTGCGGAGGAAAAACGGACGAGAAACCTTTGAATATCCGACCTTTGAATGAATATACGAAACTGGAGGGAGACCGTACGGTGGACACGTGGAGGTGACGTGGCGAAGCCGGTTGACAGTGGGGTGGTCAATGGTGGGGAGAAGAATAAACTGGACCGTTAGATCTCAAAGGATATCGACGGTGGGAAACACAACGGAGGAAGACGAACGGTGGGCCAGGGGTACGATGGCTGTGGTTTAAACCCCACGTAGCTTCTTTGATTGATGACTGTTGGATGCGGCGCCCGAGATCTAACGGCTGATATGAATATTGCTGGGCATCCTGAGTCGAAAGTTAATGCGCGATGGACAAGTGGTTTTGAACCTATATGGGAGCCATGCGTCAATCACTGTATGGAATCGCTGGCCGATGGGAAAATACCGCCAGCTCTCGGATGGTGGTGCGATGAAAACCAGGTTGTTTTTTGAACAGTGCGTGGGTGGGGACCACGGGGGCAGGCGGACTTCGAACCGTTAGATCACAATTTTAAATGGACAACGATCGCCCTGTTGGGGTTATAATGGGAAACGCGAAGGGCTGTGGGGTCAACAATCACCGTCTGATCAATAAGATCAACGGTTGACGTTGCACCCGATACACTTTGGAGATAGGTGCTTTCAGTGCTGGCGGGTGGTTCTGGTGCCGGGTCACTTGGAGGAAAAAGGTGCGGGGGGCTAGTAGAAGAGGGGCTAGGCCTATTATATGGTCCGAAAGTGGTTTTTTTACCCTTTTTAATGCATTCCAAGGCCTAAAGAGGGTAACGATAAAGGGTATAAGGGGAAAATGGCACAACAAAGGGTGAAGGTAGGATTTAAAGGGGAATTTGGGGGCAAATTGGGATAGAAAAGGGGGCTTTGCAAAGGGGAAGAGAGGGGTGCATGGAGAGTTCTGAAGCGGGAAATTTAACAAAGGAAAAGGCACAGGAGACCTCAAGGATGATGTGTCTCCAGGGGAGATGCATTCATTGAAGTCTCAGAAACAAAATTAGCCTCCTGCTTTGCTTTGTCAAAAATTTATAGGGGGGCTAACAAAGCTGTTCATGGATTCCGAGTTTGTGTCATCTTCTTGGGAGAGGCGAGCTATGGTTGATCACATTCAAGCTAGTGCTGCGCGAAATCTAGGTATGTAGTGACAATGGCGCATCGGGTGGTTGTGACCACATATCTGACATGATTACTGGATTTCCATGTTATTTTGATATACTATATGAACTGGATACCATCACTGGAACATTTCCAAAGCTGGGCAATCAATGATGAAATGATCAAGCTTATCACAGAGTACGCAATAGTCTATGGGGGGAGGGGGCCTGGCGGGGAGTCTTTCAGGTGGCTTTTGTTCCTCGTGTAGGTATAATATGGTACGAAGTTCATCTCCATATGACTAGGTGGAGGGATCCTCTTGATAGGATCTCTCGATGGTGTGTAAGGCATCCATATATCGCGGGATTTTTGGGAAATGATGGGTATAGTGCCCATAATTTCTGCAGATAACACATGCATGATTGGTCCGCAATGCTTTGCCTTTTCCTTTGGTGGCAAGTTCCTTTTTTCAGGAACGTGGTGTCACGATGTCTGCCTCAGAGCCAAGGAGCGATTTCATTCATCCATCTCTTGGAAGATATGGGTAGGGAGTCTTACTATGTCACATATGGTGCAACCAGGTGATTCCCATTGTATGGCGGGAGTCTCCACCCTCTTTCCTCTCTCGGTTTTCTTAGCCGTGATCATCGATTTTGCAATGGGAATTTCCTTTGCAGGGTTGTTTTCGAAGGTTTCTTGAATGGGTGGGGCCTCCTCTAGACTAAGGGGCTTTAACCCTGTGGTGGTGATGTGCGTGGCTCTTGTCCCAGTATGGGGAACAAGGTACCAAAATGCTATTGCAAAAGATATTTTTGGTAACACAACTGTGGCCAAGAACTGCTGGGATATAGAACCAGCTGGGGGGTAGAGTAAATGGTTTTGGGAAGCGACGTAGGCTAGAAAGGCTGTCATGGCTGAGGACTCAGCGTCACTACTTCTCGTTTCCATGTCCTAGCTAGCTTAGTGCTTGATGTTGACATCATGCACACCAGAGCTCCTGTGACATCAGGTGATGACTCAGATATGACAGGTGGATCTCCTAGGAATGATCCTAGGATGCATGACGGTTTGAACTGGTCGGAGCCATATTCTTGGTACCGTGAAAGTGCGTCTACGTATGTATCTACGTAGGGTAGAATGACATTAGTATTTGTTAGGGGCCGCTTTTCACTATGCATCAATTGGTTGACAGTAACGATTCGCTCCTCATGGGGGTGTTAGGGTCCCGTGATTTGGCCGATTGGCTAGCCAAATGACGATGTAACATCAAACCAAGCTTTGGAGCCCAAGGACCTAGCCTTCCTGGACTCAGAGAGGGCTCTCTCTATAAGTGTAAAAGATGTCTGTGTGTTTACTTGCGATGTTCTGATATTAGGCTAGTTATGAAGTATGTTTTTGGTTTTTTTTGGTTTTTAAGTTTGTGAGGGATGAAACTGATCAAATACATAAACTGGATAACAAGATGTAGATAAATTGGGCTATGGGGTCAAACAGGTCAAGGAAGCTATGAAGAGATGATGTAAAGCTGCTGTAGGGCCGATTTGATTCACGGTAGAAGGGATCTCTGGGAAAAATGGATTAAGTGGACAATAAGTTGGTGAAAGACAAGGGATTTCAAGTGTAACTAGTTAATAGCAGACATGAACATGTAATAGCAAGCCATTAATCATGCTAAGTATAACTATAAGCTAATTAATACATAGAAATCAAACATTCCAGCCATACATAGAGGTATAAGACCCTCTAACTTCGGGAAATGGCTATCAGACTTTGGGGAAAATACATAAGACAAACTAACAACTCGTAAACTACGCCGGAACGCCTAAACATAGTCTCTAAGTCATTGGGCACTTTGACAAACAAGTTTTCATAGTTTTAGGCAAAGGGCTAGATCGGGACTAGGCCTCCTTGGTTCAACAAGATGATCAACAAATCAGTCAAAGAGAAAGTTTCATGGACATAACTATGGGCAGCTTAATAGGTAGGTAGGGCAAACCATACATCCTACTCAACATACATAGAACTTATAAATAAAACTTAGCAACAATACCTTAAGTTACTAAAGAGCAGCTAAGAATTATTTAGCATAACTAAGGGAGAAGAAAACATCAAGCTATGAAGATTCAGGGATTTTGAGGTGCCTCCATGGGCATATCTCAAAATCAATCTTTACTGATCTATAGCAGCAAGAAATATGTAGTGTGAATGAAAAACTAGAAGACAAAACACATTAAGAAGCACTATACCATTCTACCATGTCAAGGAATCCATCAACATTCCTTCATCATTCCTCAAAAGCATCCAAGAGGCAGTCCAAAAATCATAACTCAAGTGTATTCTTCAAAGCTCATATGACCAATGTATTAATTCTTCTCTCAAGTTCAGCCTCTAATTTACAATGAAAACCATGGAATAAATAGGCTTGAGGAAGGAAAACCTCATGGAGCAACTAGCTATCCCATTGGCCAAGTCAAAATATCTAAACTTGTCCTTGAGGCTTTGCAAAGCCCAAGGCACAAAATATCCCATAAAATATCTAAAACACTGCTAAAAACGGAAATTATATTGACTTTACATGATTTCCCAATGATAAAAATAGCTTAACGCACATTTGGGAAAAGCAGATTTTTGGAGTTCAAAAATTACAAAAATACTTCATATTTATGCCTGAAAAAGGTCCCCTGACTTTCTGGATGCAAATGGCAGCCTTCCCGGTGTCGAAATGAGGCTCATGATGGCTCGTTGGAAATCTCTCTGTGTCTTCTTTCCGACGCAAGTAAAATCACCTCAATCTGATCTCTGAAAGTCCCTCAAAACTGTACCTGTGTGCAAAAACCCAGAAAATAGCAGACTGCTGATATGGCGGGCAGAATGTGCAAAATGAGGGTGTTTTTCGCCAATTTGAGGGGGCGAATGATCTTCAAATGCCCTGAAAATCGCTGGAGACCTGCTCATGAAATTATGGCATCCATCGGTATCATTCTCTTCCCTTGACGACTCATCAAACTGAAATGGCGAATTTATGAGTTTTTGGCCAAAAAACCCAAAAATGCCAAAAAACAAAAAGTTGCCGAAACAGGCCCAAAATTGGCATGCATGACCCTCAAGGGTCCATAGAAACATGCTCCGAAGCTGAGGCCAAAATATCAAGGGCTGATATGCTTTTCCCTTCCTTCCGTGCTAGGCGCCTCCCCTTCAATTTCTTCAATTTCTCTTGTGCTACCTTTAATTTTCGCCTGGCAAACTGATTTAGCTTCTGAAAGTGAAGAGTCCTCTTTCTTTGTAGCTCAAGATCCTTGTTCGCCCTCTCAAGCTTCATTTCCAAATGCTGGTTAGCTCTCTCAAGCCATGCTTCTTTGTTTTCCTCAATTTCCTGCTCAAGGAGGGCAGTGAGAGGAAAGGCTTCGAAATGAGCTTGTTCTTCTGCTCTCTGATTTTCCAAGGCTCTTCTAAGCCCGATGGTCCTAGGCCTCTTCTGCCTAGGCTGCTCTTCCTCCTCTTCATCATCAACCTCTTCATCATCAAACTCACCAATGAGCTCTTCAATTCTTGCTTGTGCCTTTTCTGCCTCTTTCTTATACTTGATTGCCCTTGCCTCATGAATAGCTGCATGAAACTTCATTTGTTTGTTTTCAACCTCCAAGAAGTGGTTGAAATTCCTCGCCCTTTGAAGGTCTTCTTGTAACACCTCAATTTGCCCTTCTTTGTGAATGAGGAGGTTTTCAAGGAGGCGGGCCTCATTGTCACTATCATCACTTTGGATAGGGATAATAGCTAATTCACCTCCATGCTTGGCACTTTCTCCAACTATGCTTTTGCTTTTGAAAGCTAATCTGGCGCTTTTTTCTCCTTGGCAAGCTAGAAGTTGTCCTTTTGGGCAATTTCCTCTTTTTAGGAACAGCTTTGGTCACTGTCAAGGAGGCAGCTTCAGCTTGCTGTCCTTCCTCAACATCCTGTCCAGTTTGTGGCTCAAAAGGCGCTTCAATTGTTTGCTCAACTTGCTGCTCTTCTGTACTGTTCGCCGCCGTCCATCAAACTCCGTAGCCGCCGCCGATCTTCAAACTTCATTGTCATTGCTCATCAATCTCCAACTGCTGTTGTCCCTCAATATCTAGCTGCTGCTGTTCACTGCCTTCTTTTTCTCCTTGTGGTTCACTGCCCTCTCCTTCTCCCTATTGACTTGGCTGCCCAGTGGTCATCTTGAGTTTTTTAGGGGTAGGCCTACGAGACAAAGGCGCTGGGCGATGGACAGGATGAGTAGGAGACACATGAACAGGAGGGACAGTGGCGAAATCTGCATGGCTAATGAATGAATCCCATGAAACCCCTTTTTTTCTCCAAATAGTGTAAGAAGATAATCTTGATCAAGGAATGATGAAAGAGAGAAGGGATTTGCCGAGGTGGAGCTTTCTTTGGGACAGTAGAAGCCATTTTCTCTATGCTTTTGGACAAAAAGTATGGAAGGTTTAGCTGCCTGCTTCTGGTAAAATGCATCAACAAGCGGACATGATAGGCATAAATTTGGTTAAACCTCCCTTCACGAGTGAAATATCTCATTATGGCCTTCATCAGTGGAGCATAACTATCAAGAAGATAGGATAAAGGGAAAATAGCAGTGATGGTTTCCCTATGTTCAGGTTTGATGAAAGGTTTATAATCCTCCAGATCAAGATGCGCTTGTTTAAACCACTTTTCACCATGATACGGGATCTTGGTAGCCGTGGATACATACCTTGGGGAGATTTTGAAATCAAGACCCGCTAACCTGAAAGTGTTTTGTCCTTGAATCTCAAAGCGCACAAATGTGTAAGTGGCGAAAAACTCTTGACTTCTTCTATCCTCTGGCAGAAACCAAGACAGCCTACTTCATGGAAATTTAAAAGCACTGATGGGTGAGCATTGATTTCTTCTATGGAGGTAGGCTCATATATCTTATGTGGACCGCTCCTGTGATCTCGCTTTGGAGGCATTCTGACTTTGACCAAACTTTGGAAAAGGCAAACTGCCTTCACTGTATGAAAAATGTTCTCACGATTGAAAAATTGAGACTAGTCACTTGACTGTTTAGACAGATTATACAAGGTGGTTTGGATGAAATGCAACAATTTTTCTTTGAATAAACCACCTCTGCACTCCTTAGAAAACAGCCCTTCACCTCTGGATGCACTTCAACCAGGAAAAATTTCTAATATGGTACCTTGTGTGAAGATGGGACAAACTCATGTGTCAATTTCCTGTATAGAGTGTTAAGCAATCATAGCCACATCTCTGTCTTCAATGTAAAACTACAATCATCAACCACCTGTCCTTTAGAAGTGGCCCTATTCACCTTTAGAGTATCTCTGTCAACAATTTATCTGCCTGATAAAATATGGTTTCTAGAAAAAGGCAGACCCAAGTTAGGTGTAAAATCAATGCACAGTGCTTTAGGAAACACACCCTTTCACTTGTGAAGTTTAAGAAATCAAACACCACTTTTGTATTCCCCCTCGCCTCCAAAGTTAAATTCCCATCAACGAACTCTCGCTCTCTTCAAGATACCGTTCTATCCTTTAGAATCTCTTTGTCAATCAACTTTTCAAATGATACAATATGGTGAAAAAGAGGGCAGACTTGTGTTGATGAAAAATCAATGCTGCTTGCGAGTTGATGATTTTTCTTGTGAAGTTAAAAGATCAACCATCACCTGTGTACCTCTGCCTCCAATTTTTAAATTTAACCACCAACAACTCTGTCCTTTAATATGCTTGTTCACCTTTGGAAACTCTTTGCCAACAAACTTACAGTAGTGAAAAATACAGTGAAAAAGGGGGGCAGTTTGCTAAAAGGTGTGCTTGTGATAAATGTTTTGATAACCCTGTTCTTCAGAAATGACCTTCCTCTTGAAAAATATTACAAACAACAGCTCTTCAAAATGACACCATATAGTGAAAGATATAAGGCAGTCAATCAACAGTTTTCCCATGTAGCCTTGAGGTGGCTTTGAATAACACGGTAAAATGTATGAGAAATACCTCTAAGATTGATGAAAAACCCTTGTGCAGGGCCGGAGCAGCATTACAAACCTTTAAAACCTGTGCGGCACTCCTTTGACACCAGCACGTCGCTCATACAATGCTTGTCGGGTCGGCCTGTCGGGTGGTTGGGCGGCCTTGTACAGGCGCGTCGCGCCAACGTACAGGCACGTCGCGCCGACAAAGGGCCCTGTGTAAATTTCCGCCCAGGCACGTCGCGCAAAAACCCAGGCACGTCGCGCAGTTTTTCTCAGTGCAAACTTTTGAACTTTCGACCAGATTTTCTTGCCTTGGTGCTAGGGAGACCGGATTCGTCTTCAGTTTTTGAAAATGAGATCTTTACTTTCACACTCACTCTTTGATGTCATGTCACAACAAAACTCCAACGGTCATTTAAACTTTGGAAGTAACATTGATTTTTAACTTTGTTTTGTGTTTAAACTTTGGGCTTGTCATTTGAATATATACACCCGAACATTGATTCTGACCCCGACCTTTAAACCTAAACAACTCAACAAATTCTTCATCACCTCTGCCACTGCGTTATAAAACTGCCAATGAAATCTCGCTCGAAGGTACATTACTCATGATATATCTGTCTCTTTTGAATGATGAAAAAGATGCATTTATTCCAAACTCCAAACTGGCAATCTATCAAACCACTTCTTTGTCTATTTATGACATTGTACACCTATTTACCAAGTCCTTCTTGGGGGCTAAACTTGAATAACCTCCCACTGTTTGTGATGTATGTCTGAAAGGATAAACTGGTGTAGCAGGAACAGCAGGGTTCTTTGAAACCTAGTTATTGTTTGACTTTGACCAGGGTATTTGACTTTTTGTAATAGAACCATTTGCAAAGGTCAACTTTGTCCACTGTTTTACCTTCTTAGTGACAATCTAGAGAAAATCAATCAGAATGTATTTAAAGAGCACTTTGACAAACCTTGGCAACTGTTTTGTCATTTAACAGGAGATGGCCTGTGTTCTTCCAATGTATTTGATAATCGCTGCTTCCAGGTGATTTATAAGTTTTCACCCTGGACTGTAAGCGCCCTCTTGTGGTTGCATGCTTTCACACCATACTTCTCTGTTTTACTCAAAAAGAGATCCTTTAAACTTAATGGCAGGTGACAATGGGGTACTTTTTTAACCACTTCCTTTAAAGAAACTGCTCCTTTTGGTATCAATGCATGCATATATTTCTCAATGTTGTCTCCTTTGACTTCAGCATGGGCCCATTGTGACAACTTTCCTTTTTGAATAGGAGCACCAATACCTTTGCACCATAAACAGTAACACTTACCTGTGCAATGACTCCTTTATTCAATTTCTTTGTGTCCTTTCTCTTGCACTTTTTAGACCCATCAGTTTTCAACAACCTGCAAGGACTTTGGCCATCTGCTCATATATGGAGGAGGCTCTTCATCAGGTAAAGTATCTGAAGGCTTTTTGACAACTCTGTTTGACACAGCCTTTCTCTGAATGTGGTGGTAAGTAAACCACTTGAAAAACACCAATCTTAGCATCTTTACTTGCAAGCATTACTGTGTTTCAGAAGAAACCCTAATCACAGTGACACTGTTTCCCTGTACTGTTCTAGGGATGACTGAGATATTTATCATTTGGCTTGGTCATCTCATGACAGATTACTTGACAAATAACCTTTGTGACTATGAAGGTCAATGCTTTTTTGGAAACCAAGGACTTTCCTCCTGCCTGTGTAATGGCATTTTGTCAGCATCTACTCCATTTGATCTTGTGGATAAGCAGGGTACTTATGATTGGAATTTTCACCAATGACATGCCTTTCTTCATTTCAACCATTCACATGATTTGAAAGCTTCAGATGACCTCCTTTATCAGACCAGACTCTTTTTCCTAGCATATTCCAAACTTTGTTCCTGTTATGACCATCACTCAAATTCATAAAACCTGGAGATATTGTTTCACTGTTCAATACAAAGCAAACCTGGACCTTTGCAATCTTCCAAGTCAATATTGGCCAGTGCCCTCTGCTTGTGGATGAAGGAGGCGCCCTAACCCTTTGCTTGTAAATGAAGGAGGTTCTGGGCCTTGACAATTTACCAGTTTGCTGAGACAGTGGTGTCCCTTTCTTACTGTGATTTTCATGCTGGAAAGAGCTGTAAAGTTCAGATGAGTAGCTTTCTGTTTTGCAGGCATATCTCAGGCTCAAGTTACATTTAGAAGCAGCTATTCCTCTAACTGTAAATTCAAGCATTTCCTCCTGGGATGAAGTTATATTTCCTGCCTTTGTAGAAACCATAGAACACAGTGAAAAACCTAATAGTCAGCTTGAGATTGGGGTTTATGCAGTGCTGAGATCTAGGGGATGTGAGTGGCGCGACTTAGGGCCGTTTGTCAATTTCAATTTGCAAAGAAAGAGGATTAAATTACTGCTGTCCGTTGCAGATGGAGGCTTTTTGGCTTTTTGGTGATTGCCAAGGGTGAAATGTCCTAAAGCGCCACTTCCTAACATAGGGGAGATTTTTGAAACAGATGTGGATCTGCCTTTTAAAGCTGATGGGCAGGTCAATAAGGCTGAAGCTAGATAGGATTTTGATATGAGGTTTTGATTTCGACATGGGCGAACTGAAAAGGTAGAAGGGCAAAAAAAGTTTTGGGAGGGTTTTCTGGATGACATATTGACATAAGGAAATCAGTTTCTAGAAAACTCAGCTGTAGATATAGTCATCTCATGCATGTGTAACACCGATGGCTACTGTGGGGAACATCATAGTTCGGAAGATGGAGGAGGTGATGGCTGACATGGCGTACATATAACTTTGACCAAGGAATATATTGTAGTCCAACTGGGCGTCCAAGACTTCAATGTCTATAAGGACCGTCTTTCCGACTAAGCAGATCAAGACATTTTGGTAGAAACCAATAGGGGTTGAAAGGCAACCATCGTATGCTCTAAGCGTGATGTTTGATGGCTTTAGCTCGAGAGACCCTATCTTCTGCCAAACGTTCTTTGACATGATGCATGTGGATGCACCCTCGTCAATGACACATCGATGAATGGTAATGTTTTGGACCGACACTGGTATCTGAAAGGCGACCATTGAAGGAAGCTTGGGGGTGGCTTTGGTGTATGACCGTAATAATTCTAAAGCCGATATGGGAGTGGGGAGATTGAGCTAGATCAACCATGATGCTATAGTTATGGGTTGCTTTGGAATAGTTTCTTGCTCGCCTAGTTGGTCCCTTAGCCATCTTGGGCAAAGGTTCAATAGGCATCTTTGATATGGTCAAAGGTGCAGCTTGGTAAACGGCATTAGCCCTCCCCGATGCGTGTAGGTTTTAACCTTGAATATAAATTAGCTACACACGAATCTTATAACAGAAAATAAACAATAGCGAGCTCATAAAAGATAAATAGATAAACACAAAGATTTTCCCCTGGATCCCAAATCGGGACGACCAGCTTGATTTTTCATTATATTCCTTTTAGTGTTACAACACATATATATACATGCCGAAGCATACATAAACCCCAATCCATTAACCCTGGATTAGAACATAACCGTAGTTCCCTTGACCGGATCTACAAAAATACCAGCGGCCGAAAACCATCGAACCCCAAAACCATGTGCAAAACCATGCACAAAACCATGGACGCAGACTACCCAGCAGAAATTAAGGAACCAAAATTTTCACCGGGGCACTGCCCCAGACCCCAACAAGGGGGGCTACCGCCCCCCCTGTGACCCCCCCGTTGCGCCCAGCACAAAGGGGGGGCTATCGCCCCCCTCTTACCCCCCCGCGCGTGCTTAGTCATGGAAAGAATATAACACATACCCAACAGTTCTCCCACTTGTTGTTTTATTTCCACGAGGGGCCACAGATGGGCTTAGTCATTGGCCCAATTCTTCAACACCCATTGTTTCTCTACACCAAGAGAACTTCCGAGTGCTCACAGACTTTGTTAATGCATCTGCAACATTCTTCAAAGTGTCCACCTTTACCAGCAACACCCTTTTAGCCTCAACCATATCTCTAACAAAGTGATATTGAACATCAATGTTCTTTGTCTTTGAATGATAAGCGGGTTCTTAGCCAATAAAATTGCACTTTGGCTATCACAATCTATTCTTATAGCTTATTGCACCAACCCCATACTTGAACACAATCTCTGCAACCAAAATGTTTCCTTGCTTGCATGAGTGGCTACTATGTATTCAGCCTTTGTAGTCGAAAGAGCCACTACAAACAGTATTTTACTCATCCAACCGACTGCACCTCCAAATAGGCTAAGCACATACCCACTTGTAGATCTTCTTTGGTCCAGATCTCCAGCCCAGTCTGCATCAAAAAAACCACGAATGTCCAACATTCTTTCCAATCCTGGTCTTCCCTGGTAGCACAAGCCATAATCACTAGTGCCACGTAAATATCCGAAAACCCACTTCACTGTTGTCCAATGCTCCTTCCCTGGGTTTGACATAAACCTGCTCAATACTCCCACTGCATGTGCAATGTCTGGTCTAGTACAGACCATTGCATACATCAGACTACCCACTGCACTTGCATATGGAACACAGACATATCCTTATACCTCTTCTTCTTGTGTCTTCAGACACTGTCGATGACAGCCTTTACACCCACAGGAATAGAAACATTCACCTAAGCATTATCCTCGCATATCGAACCTCTCAATATACGCTCGACATACTTCCCTCCGCGTTTCGATCCCAGCCTTCGTCTCGATCTCTTAGAATTTCCATGCCCAAAATATAATTTGCAGCAC
This sequence comes from Pinus albicaulis, assembly GCA_034641835.2. NCBI lineage: Eukaryota > Viridiplantae > Streptophyta > Pinopsida > Pinales > Pinaceae > Pinus > Pinus albicaulis. Next base: position 70,886 of record JAXQQM020057722.1, on the reverse strand, counting down.
CCAGATCCTTCATGTCGAATTTGGAGAACAGTTGGGTCTTCAAATCTTGGATTATTTTTTTGTCATTTCCAATCAACAACATATCATCCACATACAAGACCAAATAAATAACACGATCACCAATTAATTTAAAATAAACACAGTGATCCTCCTTGCTTCTGGTGAAGCCAAGTCCCCGTATATAGGTATCAAATTTCTGGTACCACATCCTTGGTGACCGTTTTAACCCATACAGAGACTTCTTCAACCTCGCATACCGCTCCATCTTTTCTTAATTCTTCACCATAAAGCCTTCAAAGTTGCTTCAAGGCATTCCTCTTCGATCCTGAAGAAAAAAGCTGTTTCACATCCATCTGCTCTATCTCAAAATCAAATGCGCAAAGAACATAAAAGTAATCTAACAGAAGTAACTTTTGCAACAGGAGAAAAAATATCACCAAAATCAATTCCAAAGACCTGGGAATAACCTTTTGCTACCAACTGAGCTTTGCATTTCTCCACCTTGCCTTCTACATTCATCTTCTTTTTAAACACCCATTTGCTCCCAATGGGCTTCCTTCCAAATTCTGCGTCCACTCTACCCGCATCCCAAGCATCGCTTTTTGTGCAAGGATGCCATTTCATCAACCATGGCCTCCTTCCGCAGTTTTCCATCCTCTGACCCATCGCTCCCCGATGTTTCCGGGTTCATCACCGCCATATTAAGGAAAACCCCAATGCAGCGTATGGACTATACTTTCGGTTGCCTTCTTCCCCGAACTCGATCTTCTTAAAGCCGGGAGTTTGTGGCTCTTCATCTTCTCGAGTCTTCTTCTCGTTGCAGAGTCTGATTCATCCTCCCGTAGCTCAAACTCTATCTTCTCAAAGTTCCTTTGGTAGGACTTCATGTTTATGCCAACATCTTTCACTTCTCTAAACACCACATCTCGTCACACAACCTTTTCCATACTTCGGGTTCCAAAGCTTGTAACCATTTAAACCATCCTTATACCCAATAAAGATGCACCTTTCAGATTTATTATCCAACTTGGTCCTTTTCTCCTTTGGAACATGTACATATGAATCACATCCAAATACCCTCAGATGTGAAAGAGAGGGTTTCTTACCAGTCCATACCTCATGTGGAGTCTTATCCTCCAACGCTGATGACGGTGATCTGTTAACTAAGTAACATGCAGTCTCCACTGCCTCTGCCCAGAATTCTTGTCCTAACCTGGTACCACTGAGCATGCTTCTTGCCTTTTCCATCAGTGTTATGTTCATTATTTCTGCAACTCCATTTTGCTGCGGTGTGTATGGAGTAGTCTTCTGTCGTGCTATACCACACTTCTTACAGAAATCTTCAAATTCCTTCTTACAGAACTCCCCACCATTATCTGTTCTTAGCGCCTTTATCTTCTTCTCTGTCTGATTTTCCACCAGAGCCTTAAATTCTTTAAATTTGTCAAAGACTTCAGATTTCTTCCTCAAGAAATATATCCATGTGTTCCTTGAGAAGTCATCTATGAATGAAACATAATACACAGATTTTCCCAAAGGACTTCACTAACCGACACAGGTCCAAACACATCACTGTGCACAAGTTCTAATATCTTGTTCGCCCTCTTAGCACCAGAAGGAAAAATCACCCGATTCTGCTTCCCATATACACAATGTTCACAGAAATTGAAATCCAGAGAGCAATTAGACAAACCTTCTACCATACCATTTCTATGTAGTATCCAAAAGCCCTTATCTCCAATATGTCCAAGTCTTTGATGCCATAGCATGGTCTTTTCTCCAGAGACAGCTAGGCTTTCCGCTCCACTTTCAGGAACCACAGAACTGTTACACCCATCAATAATAGTGCTGCCTTGTAGCTTGTACAGAGTTCCAGTCTGAACTCCCCGCATTAATACCAGTGCTCCCCGAACCATCTTGCAGGCATCTTTCTCGAACACTGTTTTCACCCGCATCATCCATCTCGCTTATAGAAATCAGATTTCCGGCCAAAATGCAGGAATGTGCTTCACCAGGAAACGTTCTAATCCTTCCACCTTGCGCCTTCCCGCCTTGACCTTTCCACGTCCAATGATTCTGGCCTTCCTATCATCCCCTAGGAATACATCGCTGCCATCATATTTCTCATACTCGTAGAACCACTCCCTATGGGGAGTGAAGTGAAAGGATGCACCTGATTCAATCAACCATGAATCATGATCTACATGTGTATTTGAAGAAGAAGCCAAATACACATCCCCACCTTCATCCAAGGTGGTTTTTGCCTTTGCAGAAGGAGCATCATCAGATCCCTTTCCTTTCTCAGGAGCTTTAGATCTGCATTCCTTTTTGTAGTGTACTTCCTGTCCGCATTTCCAGCACACCTTTACAAAATTTCTAGGAGATTTAGATCTCGCTCTAGATTTAGATCTCCCACTCGAAACCTTATTCTTGTTTCTGTTTTGGGACCTTCCTCGTATAGATAAGACATCTCCATTTTGACCCTCCATATTTCTCCATCTCATTTCCTTTGACAGCAAGGTCGAGACAATGTCATCAAAATTCAAGGTAGTTGTATTGCTACCTATTGCAATAACCAGACTGTCCCACGAGTCTGATAGAGAACACAACAAACTGATGCACTTATCTTCATCTGATTTTAATATCAACAAATCACAACCGACTTACCGTCGCATTGAAGGCATTCGTATGCTCACACCGAGTCTCCATCCTTCATCCTCAAAGTTATACAAATTTTTTCCGCAAAGAACAACTTATTCACTCGCAGACTTAGATTGGTACAAGTCCCAAGTTTTTCCCACAAATTCTTCGCCGTAGCTTCCCGCATACATTCAACACCGAATCCGACACACACAACCGTATTGCTCTTAGCCTTCCGATCCGCCTTTCCGCCTCATCCGCCATTCCCGTTGTTTTAGTACCTGGATCTACCGCGATCCACTAATCTTTATCCACCAGTAGATCCTCCATCTTGAGCTTCCACAACTCAAAACTCTGACCATTAAATTTCTCGATCTCTATCTTTCCGCCACTCGCCATCTTCTTTCACCGCAAGAATCGATCCCGCAGATCTCCCACTGAACAGGGTCTACCTCAGGCCCGAACAAAAAACCCTCAGCAGCAAAGGCATCCCCTTGAAGCCGAAACAGCTCTGATACCAAATGTAGGTTTTAACCCCGAACAGAAATTATCTACACACGAATCTTATAACAGAAAATAAACAATAGCGAGAGCATAAAACATAAAACAGATAAACACAGAGATTTTCCCCTGGATCCCAAATCGGGACGACCAGCTTGATTTTTCATTATATTCTTTTTAGTGTTACAACACATATATATACATGCCGAAGCATACATAAACCCCAATCCATTAACCCTGGATTAGAACATAACCATAGTTCCCTTGACCGGATCTACAAAATACCAGGGGCCGAAAACCATGTGCAAAACCATGCACAAAAACATGGACGCAAACTACCCAGCGGAAATTAAGGAACCAAAATTTTCGCCGAGGCGCTGCCCCGGACCCCGACAGGGGGGGCTACCGCCCCCCCTGTGACCCCCCCGTTGCGCCTAGCGCAAAGGGGGGGCTATTGCCCCCCCTCTTACCCCCCCGCGCGTGCTTAGTCATGGAAAGAATATAACACATACCCAACAATGCGTTGGTGTCTGGTGGGGTGTCGTAATTTCGATTCCGTGTCTGAAAAATAATTTCCTCGCTAGTCGTGTATATTTCGTGGCTCTTATTTATGGAGTCGTCGGGAGTTTGTTGTTGCGTGCTAATTGTCCCTTGATGGGGGATGCGCTCCTGCATGACTGCTGGTTACTGGGAGGATCCCCCTTGTCCATGGTTACTCTGCAAATTATTTAGCTCAAGGAGGTCGGGACAGTGGTGAGTGTAATGGCTGTACTCACCACAGATCAAACAAGAGTGGTTTGTTCGAAGAGGTGGCCTTTTTTTCTGCCTTTGGGAGTTTCTTGGCTCTTGGTTTTGATTTCGGTTGGAGTTGCCTCCAGCTTGAGATCGCAGAGGGAATTGCAGGTTGTTGCCCCCCTGCCGAGGATTTCCTTTAAGCTTGTTTTTTCCTTTTTTCTTAACTGTGTTAGGAGGATAATTATTTTGGTTATATGGTTGGCGTGGTTGGTTTTGGGAAGGTTGCACAAAGTTCACCTGTGCATTATTTTGCATGGTCGAGTCTTGCATTGGGGACTGTACATAATGCGGTCCCTGGTTTGCAAATCGCTGTTGGGGGGAAGCTCTTTCATCAGCATGTCTATCTACGTACTGGGTTCTCTGAGCCGAAGGATAGGGTCCTCCATGCTGATGGTGATACGACGATGCCCTATTGGTCAAATTTTGCGGAGGCATGTGATGAATATGGTAGCCGGGTTGTGGTATGTTTTGGGTAGAATCATACATGTAACCAGGGTTTTGAACACTGCTTCCTGGGTAACTTTGGGTCAATGACCCAATTAAATAGTCTACAGAGTTCGATGCACCTGGAAATTATTTTTAAGTTTGCAAACACGGGGAGTTGGGCAGGATGTTGTAAATATACCGTGATTGCGTATAGATCAGCTCAAGCTGTTGGGCCTTACCGATGGCGTCCTCTTCAGATATGGGCTTTTGTTGTGCCACATCCTTAGAAATATCTATGGCGAGAGTTTTCAGGAACATGTCTAACATAATTCGATCTTCAAGTTTGGATTTTCACAAACTATGACGCCGTCGCCATTTTTGGAGATGGTCCGAGATATGGACGATGGGGGTTTGCCTAAAGTGTTTCAGTAATTCCATTCCGGAATCATGGTGGATGGGTAATTGAAAATAGGTCAGGAACGCAGTGGTGAGGGTGCTAAAGGTTCCGTGTGTAGCGAGGGTTTCTCCACATACCATTTCGCTACTACTCTGGTTAGAGTGCGTTATAACAGTCTCAGTCAAATAGTATCATCAACGATGCTGTTCGCGAACACCACAAGTGGAAAGTCATAACATGATTTCCTGGATCTTCCTCTTACTTTCCTTCGAACTTTGGGATGTCCGAAGGGAGCTTCATGGGCATGAGAAGCCATATGGGGTTGTGTGTAATGGGGTCGTTTTTAAACATGTTTAAATCTGGTAGATTTAATGAAGCTAGAAAAGGTGATCGTGAGGTTGTAGCCATTGCGGCTTGTGAAAACACAATATTCTGGTTAGGAAGAGGGTTAGTCTGCGACGTACCCTACTGTGTGTTCACCTGGCTTCCCGAATGGGTAGCACTCCTCTTCCCTCTAGGGGTTGTGGGAGGAGTGGTGTGTGGTGTGGCATTGGGAGACCGACCAGGGTTCCCAACTAAATATGCCCCAATAAAGGATGAACTAATAGTGGTGGCAGTGTTCCATCTTTGATGCTTGAATGGCGAAAGACCTGGAACCTTGCCCGGTAATGGGGGGAGGTCCAAAAGACGTCTAGATCGATGAGGTCCAGTTTGGTTCTTTCTGGCATTGACTAGGTATGGCTTTGGAAATATTTGAGAGGATAGAGATTATAATCAAAGAAAAATTTCGATCGCATACATAAAAAAAAAAATCGAAAATAAAATAAATTTTCCCTTTAGATTTATCCTATTTGATCAATCAATCGAAAAATATAGTTTTTTTTTGTTTGCGTATGATACTCAAATCCTAGAAGACCTATTCATCCTCACGCACTCAAATGTAACTGGGCCTTGTGTAATATTCCAAAAATTTAGCTTTCAGCTAAATGGAATATTATAGATTGTTTTGTCACGAGGTAGGTGAATAAGTGGGTGGGGAGGCCCATAAATTTCCTTAGCAACAATAAAAACACTTCAAGTGTGAAAGGAGACCATCTAAGAAGCTAAATAAAGCACCTTTGAGTGTGAATAGGGATGGAGCATGTTGAATAGGTCAACTTTGACCAAATCAACAACGTTATTATGGAGGAGTGGACATTTAATGAGGGACAACACAATTTTGGTTTGAGACACCTTGCATGGAGGTAGTGGCACTAATGGATGGGGCCCAAGGTGAGGAAGCTCACCAATATTATAAGGAAGGGTAAGGCAACCTTCGAAAGTAGTTTTGGATATTATTTTGTTTATGGTTTGTATGACTATTTGCATTCTTCAACTGTTTAGTTGAGCTTGCAGTGCTGTTTAGCATAGGGTGTTCCCGAGCAGGGATCCCATCTCTTTCCTTGAGGTAGCCTCTAGGAAGAGTATTGTACTACATTTTCCACACATCTAGCATTCTTTCCAAGCTACATTCTTTAGCTACAACGTATTTTCTGTTCAGATTTGTGTTGTGTTGCAGGGTGTTGCAGTGGAGGGTTGAGAAACCCACTTTCTGAGCTAGATTTGCAATGGAGGAAGGATTCCTTCCATTAGGAGATCATAAACGAAGGTACTTGAGAATATTTCATATATTTGGCACCAAGCCAAGCTATTACATCCATTGAAAACGTAGTTTCAGTCTGGAATTGTGTTCTTTTGGAGGGCAGTTTATGAGGAGGATCTATTTTCTCTTTTGGAATGTTTCCTTCTAGGTGAAGGGTTCAGCCTTTCATTGGAGGATACCTTGGGAGGAGATCTACATCAGATCCATATTATTTCAGCCTTATATTCCATTGGCTTCTATTTCAGTGACTCTTCGGTCCTAGGGCTGTAAATCACCATTTGTATTTGAGTGTATTTTCATAAACCCTTCCTGGGTATTCTTGGAAAAGTGTTGTATAGCCTTATTCTTCATGTAGATTATCTTTTGAGGCTTACATACATCCCATTGTATCATTATATAGTCCTAGAAACAAGTATTTCATATTAGAATGCACTGTAGTAGCCTCTCCGACATTTTGTATAGCAACAACATCTCACTTTTGAGAGTGATTATGTATTGGAGGCTTGTGTGATCACATTCTATGATTTGTGCCTCATTGTTTTGTACTTATTTGCTGCATATATGATCAATAAAATGGCTCCATACTGGTATCATGTGTTAAATATTTATTGTTTCTTTCATTTTATGAGCTGTATTGCTACTTTTCCCATTTGGGAATATTACACCTTGAGAAGATATCTTGCGAGTGCTGGCACAACATCTCGTAAGAGCTGTTGACGCCCCCAGTCAGCCGAAGAAAATCCACCAAGGTAAGGGTATAGGATCTAGTGCTTACCTGCACCGTCACCTATAGGGAAAGGATGCCCTAATTTTTTCCACTAAGTACCACTGTCCCATGTGAGCGTTCAAGTCTTGGGGTTCTTGGTAGTTCAGCTAAGAGTACCGAGTATCAGCCGAGTCAGGTAGCCCCAATGATACCGCACACATTGCGCCTAAGCCTAACCCCCTCTGAATCGGGTCTCTGTAGCGCTCGGGTTTTCTTTTCCGTGGGCTGATAGGTGGATTTAAAAGATACCTAAACAATCAACTTCTATGTTTCAAGATGAAGACTGATCAAGGCGACTTATTGGATTCCTACCTCCTTGATCCTAACTTAGACTATAAATTCTTTTGTGGCCCCTGTGGGGATAATTTAGTGAGTTTTGTTAAGTTAGTTTTAGGTGTCTTTGCTTTGCTTAGTGTGTGGATGTGTGTGAGAAAAAAGTGAACAAGCACTTAGTTTGAACGTGTGGATATGTGATGATAATTTTCAAAATCCCCTATTTAAACTATGTTTTATTGTTCCTTGCTCAAAATAAAAACATTCGCAGATATGGGCTGCTTTATATTTTTCCTAATTAATCTATGTGATCAACTATAGGGAGATGGTGAGCCGCGAATAGAGAGTGTTCATATGCTTTCCTAGGATCACCAGAGGGTGCAAAGGCAACATATATTACTTGCTCTTCTATTGACAATTCGATCCTGGTCCTGAAATCCTAGTGCAAAAATTGAACTAAACTAATGACTTTTACACTAGAAAAAAGAAATAGCTAAGCATGCATGGATTTGGACCACTTACTTTGGCGAATTACCTAGGTGTTTTGGTACCTAAATTTACAAAACATAATTTTTTTTGGAATTCAAGTTAGTTTCCCCCCTACTTAAACTATGTGTGTAACTTTTCAAAAATCAACTTGAAATAAAACTAACACCAAGCCTACCAAAAGCAGCTAAGAGTGAGTTCTAGTAAGCTGCGGGGTACCTCAATCTGTGCTGGTAGATGTATTATGGGCTGCCAGACACCTTTAAAAGTAGGGAAAGATAGATTTATTGGAAAAAATTGTCATTCTGTTTTTTTCATGCAAAATGCTGAAACAGGCGAGATTTCTGCGCGCAGGTCAGCTCTGAACATGCGCCTTGGGGCGCGCTTGTCTGTGAGAAATGCGGGCAAATTCCTGCAATGTATTTTTTTGGAGCTATTTTGCTTCAGTCTATCACTAGGGGTGAACCAAGAAATGAAGGAGAGAAAGGGGGCAGTTCCAGCCCAACTCCACAGCAAAGACGAAGGTCTCTGCAAAAATGCACTACCACATAAACTTGGAAATAAAAGTTAGTGGAGTTACCAATCCTGTGTTAGTGTGTTTGGTGCATGTATGTACGAAATCACACCAACTTAAGAGGTGTGGTTTTCCCTCTTAAGTTATTGGTCACAGGCAGAAAATAGATGGATTCAAGCAAGTTAGTGGAACATGCTAGAACATAAACATACTAGATAGAGAAATAACATGCATATTCAAACATAAAAATTAAACTAAAACTAAAAAAAATAACAAAAAATATCTAAATAGAGTCAAACAACTTCAGTAATCGAAACGGTGGCGCTTATGTCCCCTCTTATTGAGTGCTGGTAGGAATGAGGATGAAACTTTAACCCACTTGCCAAGGGGCCCTTAGAACTAGGGGTTCTAAGTCCCGATGCAAGGATGTTTTTACTTCTGAGCTGCCTTGGCGCAAAGTATCTCTCTCTCTACTATGGTGGACTGGAGTTGTTGGATGGCCAACAACTGAGTCCCCTCTATATCTGCTCCAGATCACACACTGCTGGTATTGATTTGGGCAATTCTGGCCAACATAACAATGTGCTCTCCCTTTATTCATCTCTTGGTGGCCTTTTATAGGATAATTCAAATCCTCCTTCCCTCTTTTGGTACATTGTGGATAGTGACCCAAGAGAGGAGGGTGATTCCATTGTGTGTCACATTTATTCCATTGTGTGCTTCGTTGATGTCCTAAGGAGGCTTGGGTGGTTGTCCTTAGGTGGCTTCAAGTGTGAAATCAATGTCCTAGAGTGTGCCTTGTGGTCACGGAAAGTGACTTCCACCACTCCCAGTATTGCGCGCATTTTGGAGCAAAAAGAGCGCAAAGGCGCGGTTATCTAAGAATTTTGAGCGCAAAGGCACATTTGACTAGTCCTTCTTGTCCGTAATTTGATTTTTCCTTAGACCTTAGAGATTTTTAAATACTTTCAGATTATCTAATGTCTCTCAGCCCTGTAAATCCTTCTGCTTGACATTAAATAATGTCCCCTTTCCTTGTATGATTTTCCAGTGATAACAATAGACATTGATGCTCCCCATCTTAATTCCCCATACACAAATCATTATTTGAAATTAAAAAGGTTGTGCTTGCGAAAATGGGAGAGTGAGAAAAACACGGAATTTGTTATACTTGTGATAAAACATTTGTTTCAATTTGATGGTGTAAACATTAGAAATTATTCTAAATTTATATGATCACTTAGGTCTTGGTTGAAGAAATAATTATTGAAGAGACAAGCGAGTTCTAAGTTGAAGACACGATCATTCGTACTAAGGTGGATATGGAACCTTCATTCGCTCATGAGTGACTCCTGACCACCTTATGCATAATTGGGTGATTTAACTCCATAGACCATGAAACTCATGGACTATATTAAGAATAAAAAGGTTGTAGTTCTAGTTCAGAGTGTTAGTACCCACAATTTCATTCAGAAGAGACATTGTTTTGTAATTTGGTGCATAACTTTGAAATCACGATTTCCAATAAAGGTATGATTAAATGTGGGGGTAGATGTGAAAATGTTCTCTATATGGAAGGCTATTGGTTCCAAATCTATCAATTTTCTATTTTTATGTATGGTTGTAATATGGTATTGTATGCATAATTTCTATGCATGTTTAGATTAATTAACATGGATTTCAAAGAACTCCATATGAATTTACCTAAAAATAATCATGTACACATCCTTTGAGGGCTTTAGGCAATGTCTCTTGAAATAACGACGCACTATATAGAAAAGTTATTAAAAAATTTCACTTTGACACATTTTCTCAATTTAATGCCATATAGGTTGTGAATAATTCGACAAAAAATACCGTTTAAGTGTGTAATGGGTAATTTTTACATCATTAATATTTTGAGACATCAAATACTTTAACCCTTTCTCAAGGAGTGCATGATCACGTCATTCCCTTTATTTTAGTAAGTCAACTATCAGAGGAGAGGATGATCATGGCATGTTCCTTGATTTAAGAAGAAATCTAACTTTAATAGGGAAATTCAGAAGTAAAGTTTGTATAATTATATTTATAGTAAATTCATGGCAGGGAACTAGAGGATCACTCATAACAAGAAAAAGTGAAAAGGTAGGTCCATTGAATTAATGTATTAATAACATTGGCCATTCTATTACTTTAGATTTTATAAGGGCAAATACAACATTGTGGCATCATAGGCTTAGGCATGGGTGAGAAGGGTATGCAAATTCTCCATTCAAGGAAGTTATTTCCAAATTTGAATAAGTTTGATTTGAATTTATGAGAGCATTGTGTTTATGGGAAATAGAAAAGAGTTATATTTCTCAGAGTTGTGAAAAGAAAAAAAAGAGGAGTGAAAATTTAGAGCTTCTGCATACAAATATATGGGGATCAACTTAGGTATCATTTTTTGGTGGTTTTTATTGTTGTAACTTTTATTGATGCCATGATTGGGAAAACTTGGGTTTATGGCATTCAGATAAAAATTGATGTCTTTGGGACTTTTAATAAATGGAAAGCTTTAGTTGACAAAATAAGTTGAAGTGTTTCAGTTTAGATAATGGAGGTGAATATTGTGACAAGGAGTTTGATAGTTATTGTAGTTACTGTACATACCATGGGGTTCGTATAGAATACAATTCCAAGAACACTAGAGAAAAATTATGTTAGAAAGGATGGACAAGACAATTATGGAGTGTGCAAGGAGTATGAGACTACATGTTGCTTTTGCAATTTTGAGTAGATGCCATGGATATTATTGCTTACATAATAAGAAGAGAGCATTCAAGTTTCTTGGATGGTGGAATTCTAGAGGAGGAATGGATAGGAAAAAAATGCAAATTGTTCTAAAGAATTTTGGTTGTGAATCATTTGTCCATTTTGATAGAAAAGTAAAAAAAATTGGGTAAAATACAAGAAGTGTATTTTCTTTGGATATCGAGTTTGTGATTTTGGCTATCACTTATGGGATTATGAAAATCACAAATCATTAGTAGATATGTTGAATTCAATGATAAAGATATGTACAAAGATCAATTGCAGGGAAGAATATAAAAAAACACAAAATACACAATGCTTTTGCTGAAGTTACAAAAAAAGAAAATTCCAAAGATGTTGGAAAATAAAAATGTTAAATAACAGAAGAAATAGGTACTTTAAACTCTTGCAAACATTGCTACAACTTTTACTAGGTTAAGTAGATCCTTTGAATGACACTCCTTATTGTATTACGTATTGTTGATTGATCTTTGGCAAAATAAAAAGATATAAAGAAGCAATATAGGTAGAAACCAGAAATAAATGAGAATTAGGCATGAAAGAGGAAATGGACTATTTGGTACATAACCAAATTTAGGACTAGGTTCCACTTCATGTAGGTAACAGAGCATTGTAGCGTAAATGGGTGTACAATTTGTTGGGTAATTCAATTGTATTAGAATTTTGTCGCATTTTAATCTTATAAATATGAGTTTGTAAATTTATGAAGTGTAAAACAAAATATATGTAAGGACTTAACTTATATTTATATAAAATTAAAATTAAAATTAAAGGAAATACTATTCTATGAAAGCAATTGAATCTAACCTATCTTAATATGAACATGGTTTTGAAGCCCTTATAGATCTTGAAGCGATGTAGGTAATTATATTGTTTTTTAACAACAAACTTTCCAAGTATGATTGTTTGTAGTTTTTAAAGGTTAATTCCTATTCAATCAGATGATCCCTATGATAAACCTACATCATATTGACACACAAAAAGCAATCAAAATCCATACTGTTAAAATTGAAATTCATTAAAAGCACACTGTAAAAAAGCCTAAGTGATCACTTTACCAATTCTAATTTTTAAATCTTTTGAAGTTATTTTTCAAGTAGTTCAATTGTAGACTGTATTGAATACATAGTAATATTATGCTAAGGAATTTTTTTTTTTTCTTCTAATGATGGTTTAGAAAATAGAACATTTGAATTACCTATGAAAAACAAGGTAAACTACACTTTGAAAACTTATAAAAAGCATTACACGTCTTGGCACATGGGGCCTTCTTTGGGGTAGCACATACTTGATGAAAACTAGAGCCTAAATGTTAATTTAATCACATAAATGTCATGAACATGAATGGTATAATCCATTGGTCTACAAATTATAAAAATAAAGATTTCATACAATAAATTTCGATTCAATCAATGCCTCTCTATTATGTTAGGTGGAACTTCAATGCTTAAAGTCTATAATAGTAACAATATCAAAATCTTCTTGCTATAAATTAGAACTATATATGATGGCTAAGAATTTTAATGCTATACTCTAGACTTGGGGCATATAACTCGGCATAGTGTTTCAGGTAAATAGTCTTAGGTTTATCCCTTTTCACCTTCGTATTAGAGTAGCAAGAGAAAAGAAAAATCATAAAATAACATTGTCTTAGAGTGAGTACATATAACGGGGGTAAGAAATGTTTAAAATACAGGATGCAAAACCAATCAGTACAACTTTAAATAGCCATTTCAAATTGTATAAACAGACATGTCTAAGGACACATGAGGAGATATACCAAATGTCTAAGGTTACATACTCATCAACAATTGGGAACTTGATGTATGAGATGGTGTGCACAAGGTCGAATATCACTCATGTAGTGGAAACACTAAGTAGGTATATAAACAATTAAGGTAAAGAGAATTAGAAGACAATAAAGTGGATTCTACTACCCAAACATTATGCTTTGGAGGTTCAAACATTATTATACATAGATACATCAACTCATATATGATAGGCGATATAGATAGTACGACGAATACCACATGAAATATTTCTGTAGGTGGAGCAACAATAAGTTGGATTTTTCAATTATAAAGGGTTATTTCACTTTCAATGATAAAAGTAGAGTATGTCACTACTGCAAAGTCCAATAAACAAATGATTTGGTTATAAAAGGTTCATGGAGGAATTATAAAAGAAAAAGAAAAATAACAGGTTGTATAGTGATAGCTAGATTACCATTCATCTTACAAAAACTTAATTGTAACATCTTTTGTTTTGACCGTTGCTTTTGTAACATCAAATGTAACAATGACTCCAACATAGAGAAACATATAATGGGTGAAAATGTGAAGTTGGGTTACACTTTTTGCCCTTTTTTGAGGAAAAACTTTCATTTTTTTATGTTCTTCAACTTTCTGCAAGATAAATTTTTTTTGTTTGTTTAGAATTTCATTTTGCAATAAAAATAAAAGTTGTCAGAAATTTTATTAGCTTTCTATTACTTATTTTTTGGAATTTTTTTATACACATTTGATATGTCAACCTAGCGTTTATTTGAGTGTGTGTTTTTTAACAATCAAATGATTCATAAGAAGTCATGTTAATATGCAATGTTGTATTCTTTGAAAATTTGTGTTTTTGAGAAACAAAATGTGTTACAACAATATAGAAAGAGTCTACTTTGGTTTCATCATATTTACAAAGCCAACGGATGCATATCATAATTACTAGAATTTTTTGAACTGGTCCAATATGCAAAAACTGCATATTTTGAATATGTTTCGCGACGCAAGAAATTTCTTAACATATAAGTTATAAACTAAAAAACTAAAAACTACTCATTAGAGACGACAGACCAATGTAATGCACCATAATTTTTTCAATTTTTTTTACAATGTATTTTGGAAGATACAACATTATTATTTCATTGAATCATAATGACCTTCAGAAATTGTTTGCACCCGTTTTGTTACAAAATTAATTAAAATTAGTAAATATTTATGAAATTCCATAAAAGTTATATTTCCTGAAAGTAGATTCAATTCTAAAAATGCTTATCTTGGTTCCTATAGTTAATTCAGAATGTTTCATGGAGTTTAATCAGTCCAAAGTTGCAAATACATATTTAGAGCTTAGTTCTGCGTAATTGCTGATGCGTTAGTTAGGCCGAACTCTTAAAAAAAGTTCGACTGAATTGTTTTTTGCATCGATGGCCCGTCAAGTCTAATGACATAAAAGTTTGGCTGAATCTTCTATAAAATTTCAGCCAAACTTTTACCCAATTTTCCATCAGCCGGAAAATACCACGAAGCCCCTCCAAAAAAACATTTCGCGGCAATATAAATTGTCGCGAAATAATTCATTATTTTCTCATATTTTCGCACATTTGGTCTGATTTTACAAAGGTCTTGGTTTGATTTTGCAAAGAATTGTTTTTGGTTTAAGGAATTTTCTTGGAGGTATATTCAAAGAACATTTTTGCAAAAAAATGTTTTGGGTTTAAGGAATTTTCTTGGAGGAACATTCAAAGGACATTCTTGGAGGTATGTGATACATATTTTGGATGTTTTTTGGGCTTCATTTTTTTTGAAAGTATGGATTTGGGCTTAATTTTCATTGTTTTTGAAGGTGTGGATTTGGGCTTAATTTCGAAAGAACTCTTTTAGGTTTAATATTCACAAAGGACATTTTTTTGAAGTATTTTAAAGTGATATTTTTTTAGAGGTTTTTTGAAGTATTTTTTTAAAGTGGCATTTTTAAGAAGTTGAATTAATTTTCAATGGATATTTTTTGGAGACATTTTTTGAAGTGACATTTTTTTAGAGTATGTGTTTTGGGTTGGAAGTAAATCTTTTATAATGATTTTTTAAAATGAGTTTTTGTCTAACTTTAAGTGAATTTTTTTGTAGGACTTGGAAGGAACATTATTTTGAGCTTCGTTTCATTTTTATAAGACATTTTTTTCTCGCATTTTTTGAAGTAACTGTTGATTGAAGTATGTATTTTTTGCAAAATTTTTAAAATGAGTCTTTTTTTTTTTTTCAAATTAAATCTTTGTGATGTTTTTTTTTTTTAATTGAGTTTTTGTCTACATTTTTTGAAGGAAATTTTTTGAACTTCATACTCTATTATCATGGGAAATCGAAGGAATTGTACGAGAAAATATGATCGAAAAAGAGACCCCGAGGATTGTAAAGAAGAGACGAGACAATCTCACAAAATAAAGATAGAAGCACTCTCAAATATTGAAGGGGAAATCAACCTCAACTAGAAGTTGAAGCAAAGTATGTAAAATGTAAATATTATGAGTTTGATATATTTAAAAATTTTCCTAGTGTAAAATGTGAAGCTTAATTTTTACTTGATAAAATAATTTGAAAAATATTTCGTAATGTAAAATGATAGAGGATATTCCTCAAAACATTGATGATAAGATACAAAATTTTGAAAGAGAAAGTGAAAGAGATATTGAACCAATGATTGAAGATAGTGAGAATGTTGAAAGAAATTCGAGTGAAGAAATTGAATCACAAGGTATATATATATATATATATATATATATGTTGAACACATGCACGTATCATTGAAATTATACATATATTTATTAATTTAGTTATTTATTGAATATGTAAACTTATTATGTACTATTCATTCGAATATGTACGTATGAAATCGAAGTCGATGATGAGATGTTAGAAAATGTTGACACTCATACATATGGAGATAAAAGAGTTGACCATTATATACAATATCATGTTAACCACATTTTTGATACGTACTTCATAAAGGAGAATGTGACAGCTCAATTCCAAATGTTGAAAGGTCTTCTCTATCATTAAGGAAATTAAATAAGCTACGACTTTATTGGGTATTCGAAAAATCAAATTCAAAGATAAAAAAAATGAAGGAAAATGTGATACAAAATATAGATAATTCTATAAATTCAATTAGAAGATCTAGACAAAATGAAAATGTTTCAAACAGAATACGTAGAGAAATACATATATGTTGGTTTCATCAAATACTAAAGAGAATCGTTTGGTAAAATCTATGGCAGGAGCATTATGAACGTCAAGGAATTTTTTTTCACAAACATCGAAATTTCAAATTTTTGCAAATAGATGTAAATGATGAAATCGCTTGTTGGAGAGCTATTTCAGAGGGCAACCATACAAAGATAGACTTGGAGAACATGTTAAAAAAAATAATATATGAATATTTCGGAAGAAAAAATTCACGTGTTTCGCCAAATGCAAGGGATGTGATGCGAAGAAGAATAGCACGAAATCGCATGAACAACATGAAGAACATTTTTGGAAAACCACTCACAGAGTTGTTCAACAAGTTCAAAGAAAAGAATTGTGAAATTCGTGGTGTCAACTGTGTTGCTTTTTTTCAACAAACCATGGTATGTAAAACCTATCACCGTACGCCACACTTATCGTTATTATGTGGAATTTGAGTTATATTATGACACATTCCTTTAATTTTGGTAGGATTCACCTCCTCCTTCCACTATCCATGATTTCATATCTCAAATTCTAAGTGAAAGACAAAGCGATGAACTATTTTACGAAAAGAAATGTGCTCTGGTGGTAAAAAATGCGATGATTGTGGAAATTTGACTAAATTTAAAAAAAAATAGTGTATTGATATAAATGGTCAATAATTTTACACCATGAAAGTGAAATGGAAGAGATATGAATATATCCATATATCGATTCAAGGTGCAAAAGGTGCTAAAATAATTGAACTACGAGAAGAAGAAATTTTTGTGATAGAATTTTTGAGAAAGTTTGAGACAAAAATTTATAAACACACCAAGTATCTCTCTACAGAGCTTGATGGAAAGACTTGCAATTCAAAATCTTGTGAATTTTTTCCACCAGGGACCATTTTGCTCTAAGAATTGATTTTGGCAAAAACTACACATTTGTTCCACAAAAATAAATTCGCAGTGAATACTATCATTCCGACCAAGTCTCCATGCTCGTCCATATTCTATATAGACATGTTGAAACAAAATGTTTCCATCATAGAAAGCACCGTTGAAAATCAACATGTTATTAAAGAATATCACTTTTATATCGCTGATGATCGTACACATGATACATATTTTGTACAACATCGTTTTGGAAAGATTTATGACGCCTCTGAAAAGTTGTGGAATAACATTCAATGAAAATTGGATATGGTTAGATGGATGTGCGCTTCAATTCAAATATGCATGATCATTCTTTTGGTTGTGTTTTCTTCACAAGGAAACTCGCATTAAACATTATTGGAATTTCTTCGAGTCTGGTCATTGAAAAGGAGAACATGATGGTGTAGGGGCATGCATAAAACGAACACTTCGAAGATATCAAATGAATCCTCTACGAGCCGACTTGTGGACGCTAAAGAAGTTGTTCAATGGTGTATCGCTTCTCTAAGCCATGAGACTAGACCGATTAAGGGAAGTGCGAAGGCACATTCAATTTAATTTTTATTGGATATCTAATTTTAAATAATGTACATTTATCACAATTTGATTATATATTATTGATTATCTTTGATTATATTTTGATATCATATTTACATTCTTCTTTGAATTTTCCATATAAAGGTTTTTTGACATATTGGGATTGAAAAAGTAGATAGATCAATTCAAAATGACGTTGAAACAATAAAAGGGACTCGAAAATTGCATTCAATTAAAACAAAGTTGTCCATAAATGTGTTTTCATTGGATAAAAGAAATATTCTTTTGTTGTCATGTTTGCATAGACAACACAAAATCTAATGATGCTCAGGAAAACAAATGTATGTAAAAGATTGGAAACATACAAAGCTAAATACAAAGGGAAAAATTTCCATTGTAAATGTTCAAGAAATTCAATCAGAGGAGATTACAATATCATCCGATGGTGATCAAGTTTCGATCTTGTTAGAGAATGTAACATTTGAATTGTTTTCAAATGATAAAGATCTAGAAATAAATTTAAATACATAAGTTTGTTAAGTTTGTTTTGTTGTGTGAGATGTTTTTGCCGTAATTTGCACTTACCGACAACGATGAAAATGTGAAGTATTATTTGATGTGTTGCACCGAACGAAAATGAAATCATTAGAAAACCATAATGATCATGGGTTTCCATATGAAAGAGGATCATTATACCGAAAGGTTATTTTTCGTACAAACTAATCAAAGTGGGGATTTTGTTTACTTTGAAGACTATGAACTCGATGTCATAAGTCATTAATATAGTCACTTGGTGTGTGCAACACGATAAATTCGATGTAGAGGTTCAATCAAAGAAAAAAAGGAAAATTAATAAATGGAAAATGTCAAAATCCGATCATGAATCGATCATTGAAGATGGCATTCCATTGGAATTTTTTTGATCGAATCGCCCAACATTTTATTCTCTTTTGATTATGTTTTAGAACTTCTAGAACTAAACTAAAATTTGAGCTTGTTATGTTATTTGTGCAAGTGTTCACATACGTACAAATTGTTTTGGTACATGCACACTATGATCAACCGAAAGTATATTTTCTATACATGCATTGATGAAAAATGTTGCATATATATATATATATATATATATATATATATATATATGTTCGTAATGCAATTAACCGAAAGTAGCTTTTCTATGTGTATCGATGAAAATGTTGCACGACTGATATATATACGATCGAATGCGACCGTTTTTCTCGTGGATTTTCTTCGGGTAAAAAGTATGGAATGTAAACAAATCATTCACAATATAGTTTTGTACAAAGATTCATTTCGTACAAAAGAGAGACTTGTTAATTCTCCGAATTTGGTAGGATTCACCCCACATCTCTATTCCTCGATAGAAAACGGCACAAAATATGTTTGTCCAATGGCCTGGATATGTTATAGAAAATTAATTGAAAGTAGCTTTTCTATGTGCATTGATGAAAAATGTTGCACGTATTGGATATATATATGTTCTAGAATGCAATTAATTGTTCAAGTAGTTTCTTTCCATGTGCATTGATGAAAAATGTTTCGCGTATCGAAAATATATGTTTCAGGAATGAAATTAAATAAAAGTAGCTAAATTCTATAGCCAATGATGAAAAGTAGCTTTAATTCTATTGACATTGATGAAAAATGTTGAAGGACTGATATATATGTTCTAGAAAGAAATTAACTATTCAAATAGATTTTCTATGTGCATCGATGAAAATTTTTGTACAGACATATATGTTCTAGAATGGAATTAACTGAAAAAGTATTTTTTCTATACATGTGCATTGATGAAAAATAATGGACATATATGTACATCGTAGATTGCATTTTTAAAATTTTATGATTGTTTTCAAAACATCTAACAAGACCTAAAATATTATAATTGTTTATATATATATATATATGTATGTATTGTAATACAACATTACTTCACATGCCAAATGTACTTCAACCATCCAAAACTCGAGTTTTAAAAACTTTTGATTATATCACAACATTACTTCACATGCCAAATGTACTTCAACCATCGAAAACTTAAGTTTTAAAAACAAAACAAATTATAACACAACATTACTCACATGTCAAATGTAGTTCAAAAGCAAAACATCAATTTATAGATCACAACATTAATAGTAGTTCAACTATCCAAAACTTAAGTTTTAAAAACCAAAACAAAATTATAACACAACATTAATTCACATGCCAAATGTACTTCAAACTATCCAAAACTTAAGTTTTAAAAAACAAAACAAATTATAACACAAAATTACTTCACATACAAATGTAGTTCAAAAGAAAATTATTAATTAGATCACAACATTACTAGTAGTTCAACTATCCAAATGTAGTTCACATAAAATACTTCCAAAATTTGTAGATCTCACTAGTATCAAGTATCAAGTTATATATATGACCGCATCTATATAATATATAAAAAGTAAATCTAAGACTAGAAATCTAAATCAAATATAGAAATCATCCATCAAATACAAACATGGATGTAGTATATTTCCCATCAAAGTCTCAATCCACGAGCTATCTCCGCGAAGCATGGGGAACTTGTACACAATGCATGTACAAACATTAAAATTTGATGTTTTAAAATTGAGTGAGAATATATATAACTTCATGTAAAAAACAAAATATAAAAAAAATCATGCAATACCTCATGCTGCCCCTCCATTTGTTGCTCGTCGGCCTACAACTTCTATGGGAACATCTCCAACAAGAACCGTACAATATACATGTAATTATATATATATATATTTTCAATTGAAAATGCATATATATATATATATATATATATATATATATATATATATATATATATATTCAATTGAAAAAAAAATGCATATATATATATTTTCAATTGAAAATGCATATATATATTAAAAAAAATAGACAACTTGTTCAAATGGTTGAAATGTCATGGATGTTCCTATCTCCATCGCTAAAGTCATGGGAGAAAAGAAATCTCTATAGAAACCTAAAATTAAACAAATTAATTTAAGTATAAAATAACTCAAGATCAAGATCTCGCTTATAATAAAACTTTTAAACTTCAATTTATAAATTATAAATTAAAAACATATATATTTAAAGATGAAAAATTGAATACTCGTTAGGTGGATTTGGCACATCTCCTAAGAGAGATCCAAAAGAAAATTCCAAAACCTAAAATTCAAAAAAATTTAAAAATAACTCAAGATATAGATATATCTCATTTTTAATGGAAATTTCTTGAGGTGGAATATATATAACTTAAACATATAAATTTTAAAAGTGAAAAATTTTCCATACTTTTTGTGAACTCCGGCACATCTCCTAAGGAAGTTACAAGGTACATCTCCCAAGGAAGAAGAAGGCATCGCCATCCCAAAACACCTGGATTTTAATCGTAATCGTTAAACATTTTATTATATATACATGAAAAATGTACATGTGTGCACAATTATTTATTTTAAAAATAACAAGTTTAAAAAACACTAACATTTGCCAACATATCTTCGATGGTGAGACCCATCTTGATTGCTTGAACTTAAGGCTCGAACGGACATTAACATTTTTTTTCATTCATCAAGCGCGGATAACCGGAAATGGTGTTAACATATAATAATAAATTTTGTTAGATTAATGTACATACAAATAAATGTATATATATATATATATGTATATTAAAAATTATATGTATGTGTTAAAATGATTTAATCCTAACTAGTTGATCTTTTTTCGTGCATGAGACAAAATCGATCCGAATGGGACCGTTGCAAAAAAGACTCTACCGTATACGAATGCACGTAGACTACGTGCAAGCAAACCCATGGCTTCGGTGGGGGCGCTGAGGTTACCCCCATGCCGACTCCGTGGCATTCAAAATTAACTTCAGAGCAACAAAAGAATGCCGATGTAGAGATGCAGCAAGTTTGTAAAACTTAGACGCATGCCTTCGCCGAGCTACCAATCGAAGAAACCCGTAGATCTGCCCTCAATCTTGGCATGTAGGGCTTATTGTCACCCCATGTGCCTCCGGCCCTCCCCGCGCATAAGAACACCCGGGGAGAGGAACTCGGTCTTCACTAATCTCCGAAGGGATCAAAAGCCATGTTGCTGAAAGGCTTTCCTTGTCTTTGTATTCGAAAGTGCAAGACAAAATCTCATTTTCAGAATGGACCATATTTCATGGGGCCTCAAGGGTTGTATCTAAACAAATGGGCCCCCGATTTCGACCTCGGCTGTGATGTGCCGTTGGTCGTTCCAGCTTGGGTTCGCTCTCATCTTCCGTCGCATTATTGGAATAAAAATAACAAGAAACCATAGGCACCCGTTGGGAAAATACATAGATCAAGCAAAGGAGGAAAGACTAGTATTCCCCGCGCACGTATCCGCGTGGAGGTAGATCTCGAAGTAGGGCTTCCTAAAGCAATAAAATTAACTGGCGTATTGGACGACATCCAAAAAGAGTTAGAATATGAGAAGTTACCATTCAAATGATGTTATCACACGTTTATGGCCACTTTACAAGGTATTGCAAGAGAAAGACCAGAGGAATGTGAAAATGCAAAAGTGATCAATGGACAAAAGTGTAGAAAGCAAGATCAACAAAAATCGAGGTAAGGGCAAGAAAACAAAGCTCCGCTAGATTCCTGTGCTCCTAGATCCGGGGACTCCAATCCCACATCAACATGTATACGTACTCAGATCCTAACAAGGAAGTAGAAACAAGGGTCGAACAATGACAACAACGGAACAAGATCGTACATCCCCTGGTAAAAGCAAACAAAGTGGGCAAGGAAGACCGTAAATTACCCCTTCTCCCTCATATGCGTATATAGCTAGGAAGAAAATCATAGATCCACTCAGCCCTTAGAGGAAGAGATCTTGGAGAGGCTTGCTAAAAGAGCAGCAGGAAGGAAGTCGCGCAGAGAAGCAAGGGAGGAAGAGTGCGTAGAGACAAAAACTCAAGGAAGCAAAGCAATAATAAAAATTTCAATTGGAAGAAGCACAAGAACAAGGCATCCAAAAGGAGGAGTAAGCACCACTCCCAATAGTAAGTAATGAGAATCGTCTGAGCCGTAGAGGATTGGGAACCCATCAAAAGTCGAAGTAGTTAAAGATCTTAAGTGAAAACGGAACTAACCGCAGATCCTATTGCTCCAAGAGACAAAAATCGAAGGGGACACCTTCAGAAATCAACAAAAGAAATGGCAAAAGAATTCGTGGAAAAAAGTAAGCGTAAGGGGTTCCGCAGGGAATAGCTACCCTATGGAAGGAAGACCAATTCAATCTAGTCAACACACACAAGAATCAGCACCGGGATCTTCATTGGGTCAAGCACATAGCAAGTAAGTTAACTATTTCCTATTCATTCTTTATGTCATGCTTACCTAAAAAAAAATTTGTTGGCAATCTTTAAATGAATTTTTGGAACTCCACACACCAAAAAAATATAATCATAGCGTAGATCTCAACATAGTGATGAAAAGAAAAGAAAAAAGAGGTGGCAAGTAGCAGGGATCAAATGCTACACGTGGTAGAAGACATAATACTACAATGGGAGTTACCGGATATCAAACCAAAGAAAGGGCCATATACTTGGACAAATAATGTGACAAGTGCGTACAATATCTTAGCAAGACTTGACAGATTCCTAGGAAGTACAAAGCACCTTATCGTCGGAAGGAAGGATCATCTCCCGTATATCCTCCCAAAACTTAACTCTCGATCACAAACCCATCCTTCTCTCATTGGAGGAGGAAGAAAATTTGGGCCCAATTCCATTCGATTCAACCTCCACTTTGGAGAGAAAGAAGGGATTCCTAGAGATGCTCCGTAAAGTCAGTCACCCCTTACCATAGGCTCTCCTAGCTATGTATGGGAACAAATTTTAAAGAAAACCAAGAAGGATTTGAAAGAATGGAGCAAGATTCCCACATGCACCCCGCGTTACCAAAGGAAGCAATGCAACAATTGGGAAATCAAGAAAGAAAAATTGACTCTATAGACATAACAACACAGAATCGGACAAAGAGCAGTTGCCGAATGCAACACCTTTCTACCTTAGGATAGAAGAATACTATTGGAGATTAAAGTGCCACAACCTATGGTTGGAATCTCTGGGGATAGGGAACACCTCTTATTTCCTTCGGCAAGAATGTAGAGCTCGCCTTTCCCGAAACCACATATCCGAAATTTCAACTTCGATGGGATGCTTTGCTAGGGGATACATCAAATTAAAGTTACCAGTTGTCGCACTTCCAAAATATATATAGCAAAGGGAATGAAGGCAACAAAGAATAAAATGAAGAGTTCCTCAACAACGCCCCATCCTTGGTAACTAAGGAGGATAATACAAACTCTTCGAAGTAGGTCACCGAGGAAGAAATCAACAAAATAACTGGCCATGGAACAGAAAGCGCTCGGCCTAGATGGATTCTCAATCCACTTTTATAGAATATGCTAGGATATAATAAAACTATATTTAGTTGTAACGATCAAAGGATTTTTGTAGAAAGCAAAGATGGGAGGCAACATAAACTCAACCTTCCCAGCACTAACACCGAAAGAAACCAACCTCAGAACTTTCGAAAGGTATAGGCCTATTTCTTTATGTAATGCATCATACAAGATAATAGCAAAGATTATCGCTAACGTAATGAAGCCCCCGATGATAATATCATCTCCCCCTGTTGTGGGGTTTGCTCAAAGGAAGACACATTTTGAAATGTCATTCCAAAGAATCCTAAGAAAAGAGAAGGGAATGGGGCCGGCCGGGAGCCGGATATGGCCAATGCATTCGATGCAGTCAACTTGTCATTCCTTTATAAAGCCTCGACTTTCGTTTCTCGTAAGAGTTTGTAGAATTGATTAAAGCATGCACCAAGAGGCCTTGGATAGCCCCAATGGTAAATGGGAGGCCACCGCTTTTTCAAGCCTTTGAGAGGTCTAGACAAGGATGCCCCCTCTCTCCCTTTCTCGTATATACCATCGCGTATACACTCAAGGTAAAGTTTGAGTTGGACAAAGCAAAATGGAAATGATCCCGGATTGCATATAAGGAAAGATTTGGAGCCTATCAATCACACTCTTTTCGCTAATGATTCACTCATGTCAGATGGGGATTTCGAATAATAGTTTCTACTTACAAGTCCTCCTACAAGCATACCGCAAAGTCTGTGGGCCTGATAAATGAACGAAAAAGCACAACACAGCTTGAACAAGAAGAAATAGAAATTCAAAGTAGCTCGTACATCAAGTTTAAAGGACATTCAAAATGGGATAAAATTAATTATCTTGGGCCGCTACCTCAATTCGGGAATAAACAAGTGTGCACTATGGGAGGAGTTCTCAGAAAAAATTAAGTCAAAAATTGAATTATGGGGTGGGCAAAAGGGCTCACACACGCAGGCAAACTCATACCGATAAAAACCGTGCTCTCCTCACTCCCAACTCTACTGTGCCCGTTGTTTACGTCCCAAAATCAATCATTGGACAGTTAAACAAAATCCCGAGAGACTTCTTATGGCATTGAGGCAGGGGAAATCAACGAAAAATTCACTTGGTTAAGTGGGACACAAGAAACTAATGCTCGCAGACGGAGGGCCGCAAATCGCAGACCCCGAGCAAGTGAAAATAGCTCTCGCTGCAAGATACTTTGGCACATGTTCATTGATCCTAACCATCTAGCCCTCGTAGAATTCTAAGATTCAAGTATCCGCATGAAGCGTCGCTAAGAAATCTAGAAAACGTAGTCGTAAAATGTGGAACCCGCCTGTGGGATTTGTGTAAAAGGAGCATACTAGTCTTCATTAAACACCTCTATCAAATTCCCGGGGAGCGGTAAAAATAGTAAAGCTTTGTAAGGAAAGGATTATGGGGAACGATCCACTTGAAAACAACATAGAGTTTTCTCGAATCGCACAATCAAGTTAAAAGAAATAGGAATAAAGAGACTCTCAAAAATCTCTCTCGAATGGGCTAATGAGGCAACTCATATGTCTAGAGCTCAACGATATTCCAAATCATCTAAGTCAACAAACACTACTGCCACCTTAAAGCCGATTTGAAATACGTGCCCACCGTGCACGAATGCCGAGGATACATGGGGATGGGGGTCATCGTGTAATTACACCTCCAAAAGATTCGAAGCTCAAAGAATTCAAGCATGAGTGTGAGCAACCTTCGATTTCCCCAAGTAGTGTGATGCGATGGCGCTCCCTAAAAATCAATTTCTTTTTTTGGATGCTCATGCAGAATTTTTTTCGCCAGAGACAACCTCATGAAGAGGAACTGCATGTGGCCAAGACAGATGCGCCCTATGCAAACAACATGCGTCGAAACAATTGATCACCCGTTTGTGCATGCCCTTTCATAGCCCAAGGTATGGGAACCTCACTCTCCATGTACTGAATAGTGCGACTCCATCAAATTTGACAATAGTCGTATCTCTTCACGACATGGAAAGAACACTATCCTTCGAACATCAACAACAAGTCTCTATGGGTTGCAGATCACCATTCCAAAGTATGTGTCGGAAATTGTGGTTAGCTAGGAATGAACAAATATTTAATAATGTATATTGGACTCCAACCACAAGCAGCCAAAGCTAAAGGCCTACTTCTTGAAACCTTGAGCAACCAACCTCTAAAGATGAATCCACGCTATCGGGCCGGTCGAAAAGAAATGGCTTGGGACCTTGTTTTTCAAAATATAAATCAAAGTGTCGTAATACCTCTTCAAAATCCAGACGTGAGATTAAGAGAAAAAGATGAAGAAATTCGAGTTGGTGGCTAAAGCAAGGAACAATGACAATCTTCGACGAAGCATCTAAAGGTAACCTCAGACAACAAAAAGCCGGAGGTCTTATCTTCCCTCTCAGATGGATTGTCCAAAGAGACCTACAAATTGGGCTTAGGACAACGAACCGACAATCAAGCCGAAATCCCGAGTTTGTTAAAAGCTTGTGAAATCGCCAAAGAAAGAGGAATTAGAGAAATCCAAGCATTCGCAGACTCTAAAAATGTTGATCAAAAAAATCCATATGAAAATAAGTTCAATGATTCTACTGTCTCTAAATAAGAGCCTAAAGGCTTCGAAACATAATCCAAGAGTTTACCGTTTTCAATTGCTACCATATTCTTAGAGAATCGAATAAGGAAGCTGAAAAATATGCCAACTAAGGCCGCACACTAGCTCGTGAGAACTAAAGATAAACAATGAAGCTCCGGCTCAAACATGTATCCCATGAAAAGAACTAGAGATTGTAAGAGAAAAATGCGTAAGAAGAAAATGTAATGAAGGTCAAGCCAAGCCGTCCAACTCGATCTCATCTATAAATAAAAAAAACTATTCGTTTCCGGCTTAAAAAATGATCAATCCTAACCATTAACAGAGACATACCGTTCCCATGCCCTCTTCCCTACGAACAATTAGGTCAGCCAACCATTGCGACAATTTTCATATGTTTTCGCATCTTCAACACTCATGTTGTCAATCTCTTCATCCGTATAATACACAAAATTGGCACGTGCATTCTCACGTGCTCTTTGTCGATCTCGTACAAACATCAACTCCACCTAATCCACCGTGAACATCGTCGATGATGGCATCCTCGTTTCTCGACTAATTTGAGAAGTGGCTCTATCTCTGATCGCAAAGTTTTGACACGAAAGGTCGACTAACCTATGGTGGCTCGTGACAAGGCAACTCGCATCATGCCTAGCGCCCCTATGGTCACACAATCGACCTTCTCAGACCCTCAAAAATCTCGCAGGGAAGGTCATTGTAATTGGGTTTCATTTCCAAAAAGAATTCTCTCGTATAAAATAATTTTGCAAAATAAATTAGAACCTCGTCGTTCCATGGTAGTCTTCCTCATAAGTCGATGGTGTCTATCATACAAATAGTGAGCTATATCGTGGTGCTTGTATTATTGCACCTTAGCATCTTTCTTTTCGACCCTTCTTTAAAAATTAAACATAGACTTTGCCATTGTTGTTGTCACTCTTTATTTAACAACCTCCCATTTATCGGCAATTACCACCGTTTCCTTTCTTTTTCTCATGAAATCCATAAAAGTACCCGTGGGTTGGCCCAAGCTTCTCGGTACACATATACTAGTTGGCCTAAAGAATGTGCAATTATTTCAAGATTTGTCGACTACAGTAGAGTCAAAGACATGAGATCTCTTTGCAATTTTGCATGAAGATGTTGACACCTTTCTAAGGTGCATTAAGCCGCATGTTTTCTCCCACGATATCGAAAATTTCATCCGTATATGTCGTGGTGGGTGGAAAACCTTCTTCTTGAATAAAAAATTATGCCCTATGTATATTTTGACCAAAATTTGGAGCATTTTCTAGCTCGCATCAATATATAAAATTTTATATAATAGGAAAAACACATGTAAACAAATTTGTACAAATTGAATGAAAAAAATATTTAAATTGATGGCAAATCCCCGATGTGGTTGGCTAGCATCTTCCCACCTCAAAATGTTGAGAACTAATGACCCCGCGAGAACCAACACCACCTACCCATTGATCGTCCTCCAGGGGAATAAATATCACCACCTTCATGCAACCTCAAGCAGCACTTATTGATGGCACTCTCTAAGGGGATTTGAAACTACCACCAACCTCTCGAGACGAGAGAAAAGCTTCATAAACAAATACGAATTTATAATCGCTGAAAATACATTCATACATATAAATACACGTACATATTCATTGATTAAATTGTGTCAACTATACTACAACTAGGTGAATCATAGGCATGCTCCATGGATGGAGTAGAGACCTTCTCCTCTTATCTCCAAAAAAAAAAAAAGAAACTTATTAACAACTAATTTAACTCATTAAAGTCGATAAAAAAACAATTCCATATGTACACACATGTGTATGAGATTTAAGATTATATTTAAATACCATGAACATCCCTCGATCCCCGATCCCCTCTCTCGTAAAGATATGAGATTCTGTTGATCTTCGTCGTTCATCCTCCATGATATATATATCTACAAAGGGACATTTACAATTATTTTTTTAAAATGACTAGAATTTAAAATAAATTCAAAATAAATTTCGTAAAATCAATGTAATTTATCGTACACAAATGATGTAAAACACAACTTTCAAAGCACTAATTGGTGTGTGAAACTCAATTTAAGCATCAAAAATTATAAAAAAAAAAAAAAAAATGATAAGTTCACCAAATTGCGCTTTACATGGTGGAAGCACACTTGGTATAAAATTGAAAAAACAAACATTGCCATTAAAAAGAAGTGAAACTCCATTTAAACAATTTTTTTTTGAAGTCCACGATATTTTAATTTCAAAAATGTGAAGTTCAACACTTGTTGCAAATGTGAAGTTCACCAAGTTGCACTTTACATGGTGTGGTGGGAGCACACTTGCTATATAATGTAAAAGTATATGGTCATTAAAAAAAACACATTTATAAGTGCAAAACACACACATATCCAAGATATGTTACAATGTCCATCACTAAATTTTAAAGGATAGATTCTCAACACTAATTCATCTTTGAGAGATGAATCTTGAATTTTTTGAAGAAGAGCGGCCTCAAAACTAATTCATCTTTGAGAGATAGATCTGTAACTTTTTGAAGAACATTTAAAACTTAATTCATCTTTGAGAGATGAATCTTGCATTGGCATTGCCCCGTATAATTCTAATTCATCTATTAATTCATCTTTGATAGAGGAATCCTGAATTGGCATTGCCCTACACACTAGACCAACATACATCTTATTCACATTTGAACAATGTCTTATACTAAAAAATTGAAATTGGCTAAAAATATTGTTTGCTATTCCATGCAGCTTCTTTTAGCCTCTCCTTCTTAACTTGGTACACACCATTCATCCGGTTGCACACGGAAGTTCGTAATTGTGAAAACTACAATTCCATTTGATCCATAATCCATACCGTTTCTAAGCCTTCTATCAATCCAATATAATATGCCTCGTTGTTTGTTGTTCTTCCCGATATATTCATTTTTCTTTGACGACCGTGCTAGTTGCAATATTGGAAAGCACATATGTAATCACTCGCTTCATGGATTAGGATAGCAAGAAACTTATGCATAATTTCCATTTTTCAACCATATTTAATGGTTTTCTTATCCCTAAAAAAAAAACAAATTCAATGTAATATATATTAAATTGACATTTATTGCAAATGCATGGGAGAAATGACACATGATCATGAGATAAATGACATGTGCATGGTTTATCTTAAATTTTGAGTTAAAAAGTTTACATGGTAGAATTCACATCTAGAATTAATGGGAGGAAGCCTTTAGTCTGTGGGAGAAATAAATTTTATGCACTTACTAAAACAACTAGTTATGTCAAAAGTCACACCTTTATGAGTTTAAAGTAGAAATGAAAATAGAAATGACACATGCCTTAAAGTTTGCCTAAAATTTTATGGGAGAAGGGAGAAATGACACATGTACAAGGTTTTCTTAGAGTGGTAGTGGTTTATGGATATGAAAATGAAAAACTTCTATTTAGATCTGTTACAAAGATTGACTATAGGGGCATTTACTAGATATGTCACCTCTTTGGAGAAAAGAGAAATGACATGTAAAAGGTTTGCCTTAGAGTGGTAGTGGTTTATGGATATGAAATGAAAACTTCTATTTAGATCGTTACAAAGATTGACCGTGAGGGCATTTATCGGATATGTCACCTTTGATAAAGATGAGATCTAGAAGCTACCTGGCCCTTTTACGTACTCCGCCTTTAGAACTTGTAGAAGTTAACACTCAACGTACGTACTAAAAAAATCCTATGGAAGTTCAAAATTATATGAGAGTTCAAAATTTCCACTTTACGTTCAATTTTTAGGCCTTAAATCTCGAGAGAAATGACATTTACATGCTTTGCAAAATAATTTATGCACTTACAAAACATGCTTTAAAGTTAATGGGAGAAAGCCAACATGACATGTACATGCTTTAAAATTTTTCCTAAGAACTTATGGGAGAAATGACACATGTACAAAGTTTGCCTTAAAGTGGTTGAGGTTTATGGATATTAAAATGAAGAGCTTCTATTCAAAAATCCGTTACAGAGATCGACTATAGGGGCATTTATCGGATATGTCACCTTTGAGAAAAGATGAGATCCGATGCTATTAACCGGCCCTTTACAAATCCTTTGCCTTTAGAACTTGTAGAAGTAACACTACCGTATAGACTAAAATCCTATGGAAGTTCAAAATTTAAGAGAGTTCACTCACTTTAGGTTCAATTTTTAGGCCTTAAAGCTTGAGAGAAATGAAATTTACATGCTTTTATAAAATTATCTTATACTTAAAAAAACATGCTTTAAAGTTAATGGGAGAAAGCCAAAACATGACATGTACATGGTTTAGAAAAAATTTGCCTAAGAATTTATGGGAGAAATGACACATGTACATAGTTTGCCTTAAAGTGGTTGAGGTTTATAGATATTAAAATGAAGGACTTCCATTTAGATCTGTTACAGAGATCGACTGTAGGGGCATTGGCCAGATATGTCGCCTTGAGAAAGATGAGATCCGCAGGCTACCCGGCCCTTTACAAACTTTGCCTATAGAACTTGTGAGAAGTTAACATCATTCGTCTCAATTATACCCTATGAAGGGTGTAGAGGACCCGTGAATCACTCACACTACTTTACGTAGACATAAGGGTGTATAAGAATGCATGTGTTTTACATTGAATATTTTTCATTTTAAATTAAGAATCTATAATTTGAAACAATTACCTATATAAGGTTAAAAACCTATGTTTTGTATCAAATCACTTTTGGTTTCAATGGGAAACTTTTATGGCTAATGTGTTTTTTCTAATGTGATACACCCCATTAAATGGGATATATATCGAAAATGATTTCTATGGTGTAATAAAATAGTTTCAAGTAGTTTAAAAATATAGATGCATAAATTCAATGCGCATAGTTTTGAGATATAAAAGTCCAAAATGGAAGAGTTGTTTGTGAACAAATATCAAGCAAGGGATCACTATGGATATATCTACTTCATTAAAAGGGATTTTTCTAGAAGGATGTCCACTAAGTTGGAAAGAAGGAAAATATCACAATTATATGTTAATGCATGTGTTTTACATTGAATAATTTTCATTTAAAATTAAGTAATCTATTTGAACAATTACCTATATAAGGTTAAAACCTATGTTTTGTATCAAATCACTTTTGGTTTCAATGGGAAACTTTTATGGCTACTGTTTTTCTTGAATCAGATACACCCCATTAAAATGGGAGACATATCGAAATAATTCCTATGGTGAAATAAAATAGTTTCTCAAGTAGTTTAAAGATATAGATGCATAAATTCAATGAGCATAGTTTTCGATATATAAGTCCAAAATGGAACAGCTTGTTGGTGAACAAATATCAATGGGCCACTATGGATATATTTGCTTCATTAAAAGGGACATTTCTAGAAGGATGGACTGAAAGTTGGAAAGAAGGAAAATATCACAATTATATGTTAATGTGCATGTGTTTTACATTGAATATTTTTCATTTTATTAAGAATATATTTTCAAAAAATTAACTATATAAGGTTAAAACCTATGTTTTGTATCAAATTACTTTTTGTTTCTAAAATACTATGTGTTTTACATTGAATATTTTTCATTTGATTAAAAATCTATTTGAAACAATTAAACTATATAAGGTTAAACCTAAGTTTTGTATCAAATCACTTTTGGTTTCAATGGGAAACTTTTATGGCTAATGTGTTTTTCTCGAAATGTGATACACCCCATTAAAATGGGAGATATATCGAAATGATTCCTATGGTGTAACAAAAAAGTTCCCGAAGTAGTCTAAAAATATAGATGCATAAATTCAATGAGCATCGTTTTGAGATATAAAAGTCCAAAATGGAATAGATGTTTGTGAACAACATCGCTGGATTACTATGGATATATCCGGGCTTCATTAAAAGGGATTTTTCTAGAAGGATGTCCACTAAGTTGGAAAGAAGTTTAAAATATCACACCATGTTAATCCGCATGTGTTTTACATTGAATATTTTTCATTTTATTAAAATCTATTTGAAACAATCAACTATAAAAGGTTAAAACCTATGTTTTGTATCAAATCACTTTTGGTTTCAATGGGAAACTTTTATGGCTAATGTGTTTTTCTCAAAATGTGATAGGTCCCATTAAAATGGGAGATATATTGAAATAATTCTTATGGTGTAATAAAATAGTTGAGTAGTTTAAAGATATAGATGCATAAATTCAATGAGAGCATAGTTTTCAAATATATAAGTCCAAAATGGAATAGTTGTTGGTGAACAAATATCAAAGTGATCAATAATGGATATATCTCGCCTCATTAAAAGGGATTTTTCTAGAAGGATGGACTAAGTTGGAAAGAAGGGAAAATATCAGAATTATATGTTAATGCATATGTTTTACATTGAATATAAAATGTTTTTTTCTCTCTCATTGTTTGAGTCCCGATCTTATAAAGGTTTCCACTAAATCCATCCTTATTACTTTTCATGAACCACATTCCCAAACCCACCCATCTATGTACCTAAGAGCCAAGGCAAGTGTAAAAAGGGCTTATTTCATATTGTACTTTAACAAATATGTCATTAATTATCATTATAATTTATAATGAGAAATAAGTATAAAGACTGATCCTAGTATAGATCTATTTTGACTTTAAGGAATAAAGGGAAGCTTTTAGAAAGTTTATCTTAGGAGATAACTAAACCGTCTATAACCCACAAAAGAAACCAAGTAAGGTGTGAGCATCACATGCAAACACACGTTACTCCCATGTATGTTTGAAACACCACCTCACACCATCATAAGGGTTGGAAACCACTAAGCAAATCGATACTAAGTTCCCTAGAAGGGACGACTATCATATTTAATGATTGAGTTTATCTCAAAGGTCAAAAGGAAAAGCAAATTTAGGGAAAGGGAATTAGAATAGAAATTAAGGTAAGCCCGTGACCGTTTACCCAATATTGAATGAAGGTGAGCAACCATAGATATCATGAAGGAAGTTTCAAGAAATATTATGATAAGAAATATTATCTTTTTTGCAAGCAACCATAGATATCATGAAGGAAGTTCAAGAAATATTATGATAAGAAAATATTATCTTTTTTTGGAGAGGCTTAAACTCTAATATAATAAGAAACATTATCTTTTTTGAAGGAAGTTTTGGTATGATAAGAGATATTATCTTTTTTTTTTCATATGCTTAAATTCATGAAAAGATCATGAAAAGGTGGAATATTTATTCTGTAAGTAAAACCTCAAGCTGAGATCATGACAACCACTCGTCATTTCTAGGGATGATCAACTCATCAAATTATGATATGATAAGTATTCTCTCTTTTTTGAAGGAAGTTATGATATGATAATAAATATCATGATATTATCTTTTTTTTTGCATATGCTTAAATTCATGAAAATATCATGAAAAGGTGGAATATTTATTCTCGTGTAAAATATTCGTAGATCGCGACCGCCACCGTCTTTTCTAGGGATGATCAACTCATGAAATTCCGATATGATAAGAAATATTATCATTTTTAAAGGAAGTTATGATATGATAAGAAATATTATCTTTGCAAAGGATTAAATTCATGAAAATATCATGGAAAGGTGGAATATTTATTCTCGTGCAAAATGGGGCCGAGATCATGACAAACAATAAATGTGCACCCTGGGGTTATAAAAAACTCCCGTAAAACCATAGTGTAATAAAGACAAAATTACTAAACAAAGTGGAAAACACCCATTTTACAGAATTATTCCATTGTAAAAATTCTTATTCCCTTTCAAATTTTACACTATTCCCTTTCAAATTTTATAGCAATTACTCCCTTTCAAATTTTACAAGAATTAGTCTCGGTATCCGTTGGCATCTATCTATAGGAATTGATGAGGTGGAGGAACTATAAGTTGAATAGGTGGCCATAAAGGTGAGAAGGGAACCAAACATGACCAACAAATAGGTGGCGACGAGCTACAAGCCTGAGAAACAACTTTACACCATACATTATTTAGCCCAATAAATTCGATCCAAATGAGAAAAACACCTATATTACAGAATTATTCCGCTGTAAAATTCTTATTCCCTTTCAAATTTTACAGAATTATTCCTCAAATTTTGGCGTAAATTACTCCCTTCAAATTTTTAAGGTAACCGCCTCCGGCATCCGTTGGCATCTGTCTATAGGAATTGATGAGGTGGAGGTACCAAGTTGAGTAGATGGCCATGCAAGGTGAGAAAGGGACCAAACATGACCAAAAAATGAGGGCGATGACCTCGTGTGCTCTGAGAAATAACTTTACACCATACATTAGTTATCCCAATAAATTCGATCCGTTAAATGAGAAAAATTATAATATAAATTTTATAAATTTAGATTTTTTTTTATGCACATAAAAAATAAACAATAAAAAATGGATAAATAGAATTATGTTTTATGTTTTCGTAAAATAAAAAAAATAGAATTACAATTAATACTGAGAACCTAAGGGGGAAAAGGGACAAAATGCAGAGAAACAATTAAAAAAAAATGAATACACAGAATTATATTTTCATTCGTAAATTCAGGAAGTGCAAACCTAAAAAATGAATACACAAATTTAATTATATTTCCATTTAGGTAACTTAGGGAAGTAGAAACTTCAGTATATATCTATATCCATAAATGAAATAAAAAATAGAAGTATACGAACATTCAAACATTAAAAACTTGGAGGGAGAACTTGAGGGAGAAATGGGAAAATTCACAGAAACAATAAATAAAATGAATACACACAATTAAACTAAACACTTACCCGAAAATTTGCAAAGTCGTCGTTGAGGGGAGAACTTGAGGGAGAAATCTGCAGTAATTCAACAGAGCTCACCACAACGCAAAATGCAGCAATAAAGGCCATAGAAAATCAAAATAAACATGCAAAAAGATGTGAAACTCATAATAGTTTCATGGGCAATATATTTATAAATATAAGTTCTACTAACCAATAGTCCGATCGAATTTTTTTTTTTCTAGTTTTCCCATCTCTCGGCCAAAAATCTCGTTTTCCCACGCCGTCGCATGCCATCAATCTAAATCCAAGAACGAGTTTTTCCGAACCAATTTTTAAAGTTCGACCAAACTCTCTAATAGTTCATTAAAATTTTAAGAACGTTCGACCGAAATATTGAGGAAAAAAGTTTTCCGCCCCCGATTCTCAAACAAGTGTAACCCAAATTCACATTTTCACCCATATAATCGACTAAATGTTTCGAAAATTGTTAATTACTAATTAAATTTAATTGGAGATCACTAGAGGAAGGGACAACCTACAAATTGAAGTTCGAGGCATTGGCTGTTTTTTATTTGATTACACAACCTTGAATAACCACACTCAATACCCAAGTTTTCAGAACCAACCGCAACCGAGAAAGCATTCCCGACAAAATTTTAATGTGATGGGATTGGATCAAACTAGATTTGGAAGAATAACCAACATCTCATTAATGAGAATGTATTGGTATGGGGGTGCCCATTCTAATTCTTCCCTACGCATCGAGGAGAAAACCATGGAGGAAAAGGGACAAAGAAACCAAGGTGGTGCTCTCTCTTAGCCGTGTGAAGGGACATTGGTAAAATCCTACATATATGCATAAGAACAACAAAATGGGGCTCTGCTCAAGAGTTTGATTCATTTCGGTGTCTACCGTGACCGTATTTGAGGCCACCGAAATACCCGTGTGAGCCGATGTTTCCGTGTGTTATTTAAGGATTGAAATTAACCACTCAAGTGGTTTCACAGACCATTTGTGAAACCACTTAGTGCTTCGATAAATTGATGTTAAACCACCCACCTAATGGGTGCTCGGTTGTTGGCTATGAAACCACCAAGCGCCGTCAAGAATCGTGAAACCACTTAGTGCTTCAATTTGTTGTGAATCCACCTACATAGTGGATTCAATCCTAAGAAACTCGAGCAACACATCTATTCATTTAATCTTGGGTGCCACCGTGTTTGAATCTTAGAGTGTAAGCGAGTCACTAAGGTGTTTATTACCAAAGAGAAATATGAACAACCTAGACAAAGTGGGTCCCATCTCCCAAGCTTTTGACCTATCTAATGGTGTGAATTTACCCTTGTGCAAGCATTTACTCATACTTTGGATATGGCTAGGGTGTGGTTAGTTGTAAGAAAAAGTTATATAATGTATTTGGTGTATGTTGCGTGGAGATCCCCTTCAGCTTTCTAGGGCCGATTTAACTTACTTAGATAAGTATAATGGTCTCGTTTATGCATGATGTTATAATAAAATGATAAATTCTTCTATATGAATCAAGAATGAGTGCCTAAAATCAATGTATATCTAAGTTTGAAGTTACTATGTTTCACATGGTTACATGAATATCTATATTTTAATTAGGTTGTAGAGCTGAAAATCTAGATTGTCACGCTAGTACAAATGGGGGCCAAAATTCTGATGGCTATTTGTCGGATATGTGACTTATTGTAGTCGTCTATTCGACACATTGGAGTTGAGAAAATAGTTACTAGCATTGTGTCAAATAGTAGACACTTTATTAAACATCGTATATTTGACAAAGACAAACACGATTATTTTGACATAAAAAATGGCCAAAATTGTCATTAAAAAAATCCGACGCTTGAAGTTTGTTTTGCAATGCTCACATCCATCATATTTCTGATGCAAAATGCCGTCGTCAGAGATGCCCACATGTATCGAATATCCGATGGGAATGCCCAACGGTGGTGTCGCATAATTGACAAGAGAACAATATTGTGTGATAGGTGTTATTCGACGCTTCCTTCCGTTTGTGACGGAGAAGCAAGTTTGATGTTTTAGCGTCGGATAATCGATGTTATATTAAATTAGTTTGACATGAGTTTTATATCTCGTATGCGTAGTTCTATTGGTATGGAGTAGCAAGTCCAATGGTTTAGTTGCATATTCAATGGGATAACAATTTTGTCCGACACTTTCTTCCATCGGTCTTGCTTCAATCATTCGACGCTTTTCCCATAAGATAAGAGTTGGATATGTGACAATTTTCATAAATCAAATATTCGATAGGTGTGCATTAAAAAAAATAATTTTATGACTTTACATGAGATTTATTGCTTTCTCCGTGGCTCCATCATATTCATCCCAAAGGTGAAAGTCTAACACTTATTCAATAACCGAACACTATGATCAATAATCCATAAATCAAAATTATTCACAATACATAGAAATGCAATTTTTGTGTTATTACTATTGAGTGAAAGAGAACGATATCTCATCATTTTTTAGATTTTCACCTCAAAGCCAACTTTTGAATTGAAAAACAATGATAAATCTCTTATGACTCGTCCCTATATCATAATTGTTATATATCTAAAATTATACATAACACACTCACACAAACAAAAGTTCACAAAAATGAGGTGATCTCTTGTATTGATACCCTCAAAAGAATTTTAGTCACTTTGAGTAAGTTTGGATAGTCATCAAACACAAAGTTTCAAGTGATTAAGAAATGTTATACATCTAAAAATTTAAACTTTTTACTAGATTTCTAAAGTGGTTTGAAAACAAAAGAGTTGAAATGGCCTCTATAACACAAATTGAAAAGCCTTCTCTCACAATACAATCCTAATTCTTAATTAGGTATGCAATTCATTACTCATATTTTGTCCATGATACCTACCTAAGCATAATTCTTTCTCGTACTATTCTTCATAATTTTCTCTATATAATTAGAGTTCATGAGCTTCTCTAAGGCACATAAGTAGTTCGTATGTCTAATAGATGTACTAATATACCTCGAGGATAAGTCTTATATGTAAAATATGATGTTTAGAGTTTTTTTTAATGATTGGTAGGTGAAAAGATGATATGCCATTTAATAAGATGGAATTTGTTTCAAATTAACACTCTCTTACTTTTGTATTTAAGAGTTTGGGAAGTGATTCATATTAACCTTCAATAATAAGCACATAGGTTCCTACTAAATGTGAGTATAAGTGTAAGTATTGTAATGCTAATATTATAAAGTGAGAGAAGATAATATCGCATAACTTACATACCTATGTGCTAAATCAAAAACCTACAATGATAATAAACTTAAATTGAAAAGTTTTCGATGTATGCTTTGTTAGGCCAAAACAAAACTACAATATGTGATGCTTTATTGCTTGATACCATAAAAGATTTAGGAGAGGGGAAGTTATTAATTTATGATGTAGGGATTATTAATATGGAAATAATACCAACACCTAGAAGGTCAATTCTAAAATTAAAAAACCTTTTTGTGTGTGCTTCACTATCTCAAAACATTCCCGAATATGTAAAGCATGGATATTTAATATCACCAAATGGGTAGGCACATGCTTCGTTGTGATAAGATAATTTTCAACATCACATAAACATCGAACATAACTAAAAACAACTTATATTGTTGTGTTAAGATAGTTTGCAACATCACATAAACACTAACCATAACCCAAAACATCTCACAACATATACATAAAAAATATTAACAATGTTAATGTTAATATTAAAACTAACATTACCATTCAATTATAAGTTTAAAATATATCAATCTAATAAAACTATCTTCCATAATGTTACTAAAACTAATATAACTTCAAACAACCATATATATGAAGTTTAATGGTTAGTAAAGAAACATTAGGAGGCCTAGGGGGAGTGGGTGTTCAATAATGTAGGATTCTACTAAATAGATAGCCACCCATACATCAAAATGGCTTATAACATATAGTTTTGAAATATTTATATTGTTAAATTTTAATATAACATAAATTATGAAGCTAATGGTTAAGAAAGGATGCATTAGGAGGCTTGGGGGACTGGGTGTCTAATAATGTAGGATTCTAATAATAGATATCCACCCATAGATAAAAATGACTTATACCATATAGTATTGTGATATTTATATTGCTAAATATAAATATAAATTTAAAAGACAGATTATATAAAATCTATTTCCAATCCTATCAAATAATATTTTTAAGAGCAATTTATTAAGCCACATTGTAAATAAATAAAGGATTTACATATATTCTTTGATCAAATTGAATTACTAAGGATGCTATGGGGATGAATATGGTATCTAAGGGTGTGAAGAATGTTTTTGATTTATTTCAAAATGAGTTTCATGACATCGATGCTAATGAGTGTTTCCAACAATTTTTTGTGCATACAAGAAACCCATAGTTGTGAATTCGATTTAAGGGTATGGAAAATCGCTGGCGTGTGATGCTATCATCACCAAGGAAGTTGTTAGCAAGGCACCGAAGACAAATTTTCTAGTTGTTTTTGAAGTTGAACTAGCTCATGAACATAACCTGATCCGCACTAGCTAGTGCAATGGGAGGCTTCAATGCTCACACCCAATATTTTATACTATATTGATTGCAACTAATATATATATTGGTTGCATTTTCTAATCTATATTAGTCTAACAAAATTGTAAATATGCAATAGTTTCCAATTCACAATAGTTTGTGATTATGAAGAAAATTTAAGTAAATATGAATGTAATGTCCATGATGAGATGTATGAATTGTATTTCCCACATTTCCTACCAATTATTATAACCTTGAATGGGATAGGCAATGATCCATCTTCATCATTCAAATGAGTCTACGCATGAAAATTTACTTCTAAGGGCACGAAGCCATCATCACTTCACACTATTTCATATATGACCCATTCTACAAATTATATGCACGGATTTCTCTGTGCTATCCCCTCTACCTAGCCCATGATTTCTTGTGACAATAGCACAAAGTAGCTGTTATAAGTAGGGGACCTTGTCAAAAAAGATTCATCAATTGTTATTTATTCACTTTCTCGTCATGATCAATCATGGGATAGGTAGAGGGGATGGATTTCCACAAATTCATGCATATAACTGTGAGAAAGGGTCATCTATGAGATAGTGTGAAGTGACGATGACAAAAATTGTAAATTTTCATCCGTCGAGTCATTTTGACATGATGAGATAGACCAACATAGCCCATTCAAGGTTATAATCATTAACATGAAATGTGGGGAGTGACAATTCATACGTCCCATCATGGACATTACACACATATGTACTTAAATTGTCATCATAATCACAAATTTTTGTGATTAGTATTGAAGTGTGAGTAGAGATAGCACTTAAATGAGGAGTGTGGTAGTGTATGGTGAGTGGGATAGGGATACAAAGTAGTAGTTGATTGACTTATCATGGGCACAAATTGTGTAAAGGCTGATTTTAACACAAGAATATGATTATAGTCCCTGGGTGTTCCTAACAAAGTTAATTGACTTGCTACTGCAATAAATGTATCAAATATATGGTATTCCTACACCCTCCTTGTATTTCAAAGTTAGTGAATATGGGTTATCAAGACCATGTGGGATAGCAAGCATTTCCCTAGTGTATAGCCTAAAATCATTTGTCTCTTTATTTGTATTGACCAAAGTGATTATCTACCGTACTCATATTTACAGGGACAAGGGATCATCCAACAGATCTGTGATGATTGTATAATGTCGGGTACGTGTTATATTATTTCCATGATTAGTCGAACGTGTGGGGGGGGGGGGGGGGGGCGGGGCTGGGATCTCCTCCCCGTATGTTGCACCGGGCACAACAGCTGGGAGCGATGTTGCCCCGGAAAATTTTTTTGGACCCTATTTTTCTATGAAGCATCGCCCATGGTTTTCTGCTGTCATACATGGTTTTAGTAATGATGGGTTTTAACCCCTAGTATTTTGTAGATCCCACAAGGGAACTATGGTTATGTTCTAATCCAAGGTTAATGGATTGGGGTTTATGAATGCTTTGACATGTATATATATAAGTTGTGTAACACTAAAAGGACAATAATGAAAAATCAAGCCGGTAGTCGTGATTTGGGATCCTAGGGGAAAATCTTTGTGTATGTCTCAGTTTTATGTTTTATTCTCTCACTATTGCTTATTTTCTATTTTTATGATTATTTTGTAGATAATTTCCGTACAGGGTTAAAACCTACATTTGGTATAAGAGATGTTTCTGCCCAAGGGGACGCCTTTGCTACCGAGGGGTTTTTTTGCTCCTGCATGTGGTAGACCTTGTTTAGTGGGAGATCTCATGGGATCGATTCTTGGCAAAGAAGATGGTGAGCAAAGGGAAAGATAGAGATTCGTAAATTTAATGGTCGCAGTTTTGAGTTGTGGAAGCTCAAGATGGAGGATCCGTCGGTGGATAAAGATCAATGGATCGCGTAGATTTAGGTACTAAACCAACGACAATGTCGATAAAGACTGGAATAAGCTGATCGAAGGAAAAGAGCACAATACAAACTTGTGTATCTTAGATTCGATATTGTTGAATGTATCTAGGAAAGCTACTATGGAAGACTTTGTGGGACAAGCTAGGGAATTGTACCAATATAAGTTTATGGTGAATAAATTGTTCATGCGAAAAAAATTATATACCCCGAGATGAAGGATGGAGACTCGAAGACATTGCATCTAAATGCCTTCACATCGTGTTAGTTGTCATCTATTGATATTAAAATCTTAGATGAAGATAAGTGCATATTTTTCGTGTTCTCTACCGCATTCATGGGCATTCAGCACAGAATAGGTAGAAATACAACTACCTTGAATTTTGATGAAATTATCTCATCCTTTCCGTTCTGATGAAATATAGACATAGAATGAGTGGAGGTCTAAAGGAGATTCCTTATCCGTATGAGGAAGGTACGAAAATAGAAACAAAAATAAGTTTTCGAATGGGAGATCTACTCCTAGAGGGAGATCTAAATCGGTGAGTTTAAAGGCTTGCTAGAAATTTAAAGGAAGGGCACTACAAAAAGGACTGCATATCTAAAGCCTGGGCGAGTATGGAAAGGATCCGATGATGCCCTTCCCCGCAAGGAAAAAACCACCTTAGATGAAGGTGGGGATGTGTATTTGGCTTCTTCTAAAATACACATGTAGATCATGAGGCATGGCTGATTGACTGTGTGCATTCTTCACTTCACTCCCCAAAGGGAGTGGTTTTGCGAGTATGAGAAGTAGTATGACAGTGGCTGTTATCACCCAAAAAATTCTCAAAACATCATTAAAGTCAACTCTTTTTTGATCATGGTCTAAAATGGGTTTGAAAGTCATTTTACGATTTGGTTAAGGGTAGGTT
This sequence comes from Pinus albicaulis, assembly GCA_034641835.2. Lineage (NCBI taxonomy): Eukaryota > Viridiplantae > Streptophyta > Pinopsida > Pinales > Pinaceae > Pinus > Pinus albicaulis. The sequence continues at coordinate 27,937 of JAXQQM020057722.1, read as the reverse complement.
AGATTTTTTATAAGTTTTAAGGTCATCATTGAATTCAAATAAGGTTTTTTAAAGGTCCATTCCGCGTTAGCCACCTATAAAATTTGTCATATCAAATGGTGGCTAAATTTGCTTTTCGAGCCTTCAAGAAATAGGTTTTATTGCCAAAATTGTTATCTCTTGAAGACTCATGAAGACATGATACCCTTTGTTTAATTCTTCATCATCATACTTAATTATGAAAATCTATTGTTTTCATGATGAAAAGATCACAAGTACGTCCCCAATTTCCCCTCATTTTAACCCTCTTCTCACCGCAATTAACCTCCATTTTTACCCCTTTATTCCCCATAAAAATTCTTCATTTTTCATGTTTTCCCTCCTCTTCTTCTCCTTCATAAAGACCCCCTTTTATAAGGTTTAAAACTCACTTTTGAACCTTACCGAAACCCCCAAATCCATGTAAAAACCTTGAAAAATTCGCAAAAATAAGTTTTTTGACTATAGGCGCCATTCCCTTTGGGATAAGTCCTAACCACTTCCCCACCATATGCCCACGCATTGAACCGTGCGCTAACCCAAATGTGCGCTTATCTCATCGAAACAAATCAGAGAGTGCATTTGTTTGTGTTAACAAAGAGTTTCGATGCGATTCGCCCTCTCGTTTATAAGCCCCGAGCCTTTTTTCGCTTCATAAAACCCAAGATGCCCGCAATCGGGTGCTTAAAATGTTTATATAAACCATCCCGATCATATTTTTCCCTTTGTTAATTCATAAAACCCCTTTTTCCTATGTTTTTAACTAAAACCTCACGGCAATGTTCTGAATGATAAGAATGCCTATCCAAAAGGCCGATCGATGATCAACATGATCTCGCATCGCGAGATATTTTAAATAGGTAGATTGAAAAGCCACCCCTTCCTCCCGATTTCGATCGTCCTTTATACATATAAGCCTCGGACTCTTGCTTTCATATAAACCATGTGCCCCGCAAATGGGCACCAAACCTCATATATATAACCTTCCTCAAACCATTAAACCTTTGTATTTAATAAAATTTTGGCTTTTTTATATTATAAAGGGGCCCACCATTCATTGGTTCAACCTCTTTTCTCGCTCGTGGATCTTGGGCCAATCAAATGGCTCGCGCACCCGCATCGGGAAATTCTCACGGGGCGCATTAATATTTTATTTTCACCACCTCCGATTGGCGGTCCCCCGATCCATCCTCCACCATTGATCCGATCCTCGCGTATCGATGACCCACAAATCTCTTCGGCGCTCCCATGTCCATCGCCCCACCGATAGCGAAGCTCCGATTACATCCGGGCTGTCCACGTGTCCGCATATTTCCCTCCCGTAACTTGGCTAAAATTCATGCGCCCCGCTTCATAATATTTTTAGCCAACTTCTGTACTCGTTGATCTCTCGTAGATCAACGCCCATATTAACCCTTTCTCTCGCTTTGTTTATTTTTTCATTCAACCCAAGATTAGGATTCAGCCGTTCATTCCTTGATCCACCCGCCTACAGATGATCCCCGACAGCCCAACTCCGTGGGTCCCGCCTTCCCTCCAGATTTAATCTCACCGCATCCAATCTTTGATCCGATGGCCCATATTGAAACCACCCTACCCGTTATCCGCCCGCACATCTTTCCGATATCGCGCGCTCCCCCACCATCCGATCTTAGACCTAAGATCCAACGACCAACGCACATTTTAACGCAGTATTCAAGCATGACCGTTGGCTCTCGCAGGCTACGCGATAAGGGCGCTTTTCAAATTCCACGTGTCACCTTCTAACACATATTGCGTTCAAAAAGGTGAAACCAACTTTTCCTTGCCTCGCTTTTCGATATCGCCGCTTTCTCCCGAACCGGCTTCCCCCCCTTTTTTGCATTATGATTTATCGTGTACCTTCCCCCGCCGTTGATCTCTATAGATCAACGACTCAAACGCGTCCGGCCTTTCACGTACGTTCTCCTCATTTTTCCAAGGGCCTCTAACACGCAATCTCCGCCGTTGATCTCGGCCGGACCGACATCCAACGGCCATGCTCCAAACCCGAAACTTCCAAAGCGCTTACCAAGATGGGGCAGGATTTTACAAAGTTTTTGTGTATTTATGGTATTGAAACAGTTTTTCCATTATATCAAAGGAAAACCAAAGTTGTGGATGACGATATCTCCACGCCTTTGTGCATAAAGAAAAATCATTCGCAGGGTTCAACTTCACGTTTTAATGCATCATGAGCATTGATGCCATATGGACCCTTTGTGAGCACTGCATATCAACAAGACACAATAAAATTCAAAAGAGGTCACAGAGCAAAGACCTAACCACAACAATCAAGATTTAAAGATTGTTTTCTACACTTTATGGGATTACGGCTAAGATTGAAAATCAAAGCCTAATACACTAAATTAAAACACAAATAAAGGAAAATAAAAAATAGCCCATCGCGCAGGGATGCCTCCACCGCCACATGAGGTTAATTGATTCCTCTTGCACTACCAGACTGTACCGTAGCCTCAAAGCATTCGAACAAGAGGGTCGAGTTAAGATCGTAGCGAAGATATTTTTCCCAATACAGCCTAACAATTAATTCAACAAAAGGATGAATTACAAAAATATCACTCGAGTTATTACAACAATGAAACAGCCTTAAGTCAGAAAAAGCTCCCACCGAGCTTACTTCTTAATGTGAAACAATTAATATAGAGAAAAATATCATAAAGTTCTCCATTGAGCCCATCAAAGGCCGAGAAGTATTGATCTATATTAATTGAACATTGGGGATTTTTTATCCTATCCCACCTCCTCATTCTTCTATAAATACTTCTAGTTGTAATAATGAAACTCTCCGAAATAATACATAGTCTCCGTAGAAGTAGAAGAATAAATTGAAGTCTTGGAAGCCCGATGATGTTGTTGTATGCTTGCCCTTGAGAAGGCTCTATCATTGGATCCATGAGCTTGGTCACAGGTGTTTATTTTGAATTTGCTTAATGTTTTTCCCTCGTTTTTATTTTTTTCCATAAATTCTTACTACGTAGGATGAAAGTTTTAGGCTAAGAAATGACTCTTGGAAGCACCTTAGACTCCGTTTATCCTTCATCGTTTTATGTTTTCTTTACCGAGGTATTTTAGAGTCTTTAATCTCTCTTTAGTCCTCATGCTTGTTTATTTCTCTAATAGTTTAATAGTTGGTTTCGCATGATTTTTATGGTTCTCCCTACTTTGTTCCGTCGTCACTTAAAGGCTATTATTGTCTCCTGAAGCATATTTGTTTATGCTGAGACAAGGAGGTCTCGTTCTAATCATGCCCTTTGTTATTGCTTGAACAATTGTCTTAAAGGTCTTTATAGTTGTGATCATAGATGTATTTAGGTGTTCCTCTTTCTATGACCATAATTATCGATGAATATTTTATGTTTTCTAAGTCATTTGAAACAAAATATTCGAGGAAATAGGGTGTTCCCCGAATCTTAGATTTCATTTTAAAAGTTGTTTTGAAGTCGTTATTTGCTTAAAGTGTGGTTTGTAGAATTCATGGTTAGCCCTATATATCAAATACCTCTTTATGGTTCAAGTCATGTTTTCAAATTCCCTTTGTTGAGAATTAAACTTCTCTTTTCCAAAAACTATTAATGTCGATCTCATTCAAAAACTAAAGGATCTCGTGGCCAAGTTGGATTTACCTTTGACATCCCATATCCACTTATGAGCCTCGTTACCAACTTCATCTTGACTCCATTTCCCAATGAATCGACATATTTCCTTTCTATCTATCCTCTTAGACCTTTCATGTTCGTAGTACCAATTCAACCAAACAAACAAACAATCACTCGCACTTAATAACTATTCTAAAACCATACTAAATAGCAAACAAGACAAACCTTTGCAAAACAACAAATTTGAGAGATCCTCTCTCGAGAACAGGAGAACTAGATCCCTTGAACTCTAAAGATTGGTTTGATGTCGCCTTGTCTTTTGATTTGCCAATCTATCAAAACACTGGGACCAACATAATGGTGATCACTTGGGACCGAGTTCATAGTTGCCTAACAAGCTCTTATAAACTCATTAGTCTTTCAAAAACCATAGAAACTCGTAAAACTCCAAAACTATTTCAGATTGGCTTCATAATGAACATATATGAACCATACCCTTACCTTAACAAAAGCTAAAAAATTTTCCACTTGGTGACTCCACCGGCCTCCATAAGGCCTATTACCCTTCCAAGCCTTGTAAAATCCTTGAACAATGGAGCAAACCAAATCATGCTAAAGGTGACAACAAAGCCCAAAATCTTCCACCGGTGACTCCTCACCTTCCAAAAAGACCTAATGACTCCACCGGTAAAGGACTCTCGAACCGGTTAGAAAGATACAATGACCTCTTTATTACAAACATGGATCCAAGTATGGACAAGAGAAGCTAAAATAAAACGCATTATTGAACCTAATTGGGAAAAATAGTGTACATACGTGATAAAGATTGGAAAGGCATGAGGATGATATAGATGTTGATTATCTGTAGAAACCTATGCTTTTCCGCATCAAACACAAACTCAACCATTACAAGACCTAGACAATGAGCAATATATAGATGATGATCAAGACTTTATAGAGGAAGGTGAGCAAGATTATAGATAAAACAATAAAGAAAAAAATTATTGATCAGCAGATGGAGAAGATGGTTTACATGTTTGGGAAAAGAATTGAAAGGAATGAGGCTAATTTTAAATATCGATGATCTAGAGAAGCCCATGATCCTTTCAAATCAAGAACAAACCCAAACTCTACAAGATATGTATGATGAAAAAGATTACAAAGAAAGCAATAAAAAAGGTTGTCAAGAAATTCCCCGATTACCTACCTACATCTCAGACAATGCTATTAAGAGAACTTCATGACCAAATTCAAAAAACTAATAGGAGTAGTGCTCGAGGAAAACATAAGCCATTTTGAACCCACAAATCCGAAATAGAGAAGAGACGACACAAATCCGCAGTTTCTCGCCTTTATGTCATGACTCATTTCGCATTATTAAAGAAGAATGGCATCCCGATAATCTATTAGAACAACTCCCGAATCCCATATTCTAAATAACTCAGCTACAAAAAATCATGAGGAGTTGTTTAAAACCGAGGTAGACCAGGAAAACAAGAGAATCCTCAAGTTTCCCCCCGAAAACACAAATAAAGGTCCCTTAAGAGGCTCAAGAAGACACGGCCCGGAAATTAGCCAACACAAGAGAAACGTTATACATCTATCCTAAGCAAAAGAAAATTCTTCTTAATAGAAGAAGAGATTAATTCTTAATATTGAATGTGACAACCACTCTCCAAACCTTCATTCGGAACAAAACACTTCTCGCTCATCTACTCACTATACCTCGTTGTCTTGAATCGTAAAATATGATTATGGAAAAGCTCAAAGAGAAACAACCGATAACCCAATATGCTTGATTGGTGAAATTGTGCATACTAATGATTTTTCAACTTCCGAATTAATCTAATGATGATGATGGAGCTCCCCAACAAACTAATCATGCAAAGGGAAACCAAGAGGGATCATGTCATGAATTTCATTATCAATGTACTTGAAAGTAGCAATCAACCAACTAATCCACGTAAATAGCTTTCACATAATCGGGAATCAAATAATCTATTAGTTGTAAGTTTGAGATTAAAAATCGAGAGGAATTTCTGGAGCAGGATGAAGATAAAGAGCCTTCTCCTCAAAGGATGGAGGTAATAAAGGATACCGCCAAGAATATGATGATCTTTACGTATATAGTCCATTAAATCATAACATATCGTAGACTACAAGAGGGCAACACCGCAATATATGATGAAACCTCTAGTTCCGATAATGATGAAGATGAAGAAGAGTTTCTTTCTCAAGAGAATATTTGCCTTGATCCAAAGGAGAAAAAATCAGATAACTCGGTTGAAACACATCTTCCAAATACTCTTAACTAGGCATCATTTCAAGATCCCAAGTGCTCACTTCTTGAAGGCATTTGAAGAAAGGATCAAGGTCATTAGGTGATCTCAAATTGTGAGAACAAAAGTATTCTCATACGTAGATCGATGTTAGTGGGCTTTACCGGTTATTTCACCTTTACTAGAAAGGATGAAACCGCAGGCGGCCTCCGTTCCACAAACCGGCTCGCCTAAAGAAATAAAATGTAATCATTGTAATAGATCCGATCAATGAAAGTATTTGTTTATGTGCAAAGTATTCATTAATCCAACTTTGATGTGTGAATAGGCAAGTTTACTTATTCCGCAAATGAAGTAAAGTGGATTTCAAGATGAAACTAATAAGTTTTGTTCACTATATAATCCCGATTGGGAAAAATGTACTTAAGTGAAAAGTTACTATTTAAAGAAAGGGTGAATCTGAAATAATGCAGAAAAAAATATACAAGATGACAGTAGCAATTGTTTAAGCGCTTCACCCTCTTTGGCCACTGTCCAAAAGCCTCTAATTAGGCTTTTCCCTCTTTCATTAAATGCTAAAAATGTGAATTAAACTACATAGGAAAACCTCAAAAGGAAAATAAGCTGCATATTCAGATACAAGGTCAAAATCGCATAAACGACTATTCAATCACCTCCATTGGATGAGGATAGTCCAAAACAAATTTAATCTTTTCCTTAGGCCCCCCTGGCTCCACGACCAAAATCGCTGGCATCGACAGAATGCCTTTGATGGCTTTGAAAACACTCCCAACAGCTCCATGTAATGTTTCAATACCCCAAAATAAAAAATTGTCCCAATGACTCTCCTAGCCAAAGTTATGGCTAATTGAAGTTTGCCTAGATTCACACCAGCCTAAGTCCGGTTAACTCATGTGATAACTCCGAAAATCTGGAGGTCGGCGCAAAAATTAGAGGAACCGCCAAGCCTAACCACCGCCGAGAGGGGGCTTAATTTAAGGACCTTATCCATAAGACCACGGCTTCTGTGCGCTATTTGTGGCGTAAACCTTGAATCATGGAGTGTAAACTTTAATATATAACCATATTATTAATGAACTCCGCTCCACGTGACCGTGTTCGAAACAAACGCGCCGCGCCCACATTCAAGCTTTAAATATGATTGTGATCTGTCATTGAAGAAGAACTGTTTGTATGGCCCAACTAATACACACCGTTTGTGCCCACTCCGACCCTGTGGCTTCCATTCCGGCACTCGCGGCTCAAAATTTTTTAACACGCCATTTGGTTTGGTTTTAATTCCGCCCCACCACACGTACGTTTTTTAAAACCCACGTGACTTTCCATGAGCCATACGTAACGTGCCACGTTACAACACTAACACCACGTACCATTTCTCATTTAACACCATGAACCTTCCCATACGTATCATTCACATTTAAACTTTGAACATATGGGTTTTGAAACATATTACATTTTTCAAATTTTTATTAACATATGTGTGGTATAATTTTTAAATTTTAATAAGGTTTAATTAAATTTTTTTTAATAATTAATTAAAACATATAATTAATAATATAATATAAGATTTAATGAAAAACCATATAAAATATTAAAACTATATAATTTAATTAATTTATTAAACCTTAATAAAATAAAATTATCCAAATACATATATTAAAAAATTTCTTTCAAAATCAAAGTTAGCGATTTCAAAATGAAATATCTCCTCCATACAAGAACTGATTTTGAGTGCCGTTCATGGCTACATGATCGTTTTGGCTGGGTTTTTCTCGTCGTTCTAGTTCTGACCAATTCGAGCAACTTCATTTTTGAGCATTTTTCTACAAGAGACCGGATCTCCCGACTGCCAGAGTGTATATTACCAAAAGAAAGAAAGATTATTTAGCACTCAGTCATGAAAAACAAAAAGGAAACGGTAGTGGTTCTATTTGTCCAAACTTACTAAAGAGATGAAAAGTACCAATCATGGAACGGTCATCGATTGGTTGTACCTAAACGAGAGTTCATCGCCTAAACATGTAAATATTCCAAGCCAGATTAAAGGATAGGAATTTCATTAAATCTTGTACTTTTCGAGAATACCACAACAGTTGTTGATTTTTGTCAATAAAAGAAAAATAGCAAAAACAATAGAAAGAGGAAAGAGGGTAGATTGTAAAATAAGAAAGGTACAACCCCATACCAAAAAAGAGAAATAAAGTCTAAAAGTGTGCAAGCTTAAATGCCACTCCTAAGAAACACACTCCTAGTTAGTCATACAACTTAATCATGACTAACTATTTTTTCAATTTACTGCTGATAGGTTAGTGAATCAGATTTGCCAAACAACTTAATCTTGGCTTATCAGTTAGGAGGATTAGGATAGAAATTAAAGGTTCAAACAAGCTCAAAATCTGAACCTAAGTGTCCAAAAGAAGAATGACTCAAATCTGTTTTAAATCATGAGTCAAAAACATAGGAAAATTGGTTCTAATTAGCTTAAAATCTGAACCAGATAACAAGGAGAGAACAACTCAAACAGAAGTAAAAACAGAGCCGAAAAAAGATAAGGCCGTGCTTTGAACTTTCAGATCTCAAGCCTTCCATTTTGATTTAATTTTCTGCAAAATAATGTCTATGTGCAGCTTTTTTTTTATGCCATAGATCAACGACAAGTTATACTATTCAATCCTGACTTGTATGCTTTTAAATTTCCGTTTTAGAAATTAGTGAATAAAAATCTGTTAGACTGTTTAATCCTAATAGATAGTAGATTAGGTAGAGAAACTTGTGTACTCAACTGTTTAATCTGAGTTCATGGAGACATAAGAAGTAGAATTAGATTAGTTTCTTGCTTTCAAAATAATAAAATGTTGTAAGAGAGTTTGCCAATCCAAGTGCACTCTAAAGAAGAAAAAATGTTAGATCAGTAGGATTGGATAGGTAGAAAGCTTGTGTTGATGAAGTTCCATTGTTTATTCATGGTTGCTAATATTTTCAGAGTAAAAGAAGATCATCCAAGGAAAGAAAGTTGCAGCCCAATGGATAAGGCATTGATTAGCCTCCCAGAGAATGCAAGTCTGAAGTTCTTGGTGCCTTCAAGAAGGCACCATCCCCAAGTGGAGCCACTGTTAGCCACCTATAAAGTTTGTCACATCAAATGGTGGCTAAATCGTTTTTTGAGCCTTTAAGAAACAGGTTTTATTGCCAAAATTGTTATCTCTTGAAGACTCATGAAGACATCATACCCTTTGTTTAATTATTCATTGCTGCTTCCCTCTTAATTATGAAAATATGCTGTTTTCATGATGAAAAGACTGCTGCTAATGTCCCCATTTTCCCCTCATTTTAACCCTCTTCTCACTGCAATTAACCTCCATTTTTACCCCTTTATTCCCCACAAAATTCCTTCATTTTTCATGTTTTCCCTTCTCCTTCATAAAGACCCCTCTATAAGGTTTAAAACTCATTTTTGAACCTTACCAAAACCCCCAAATCCATGTAAAAACCTTGAAAAATTTGCAAAAAATAAGTTTTTTGACTATAGGCTTAAGCCCCTTTGGGCCAAGTCCTAACCACTTCCCCACCATATGCCCACGCCTTGGAACCAGGCGCTAACCCAGTCGGGCGCTTATCGCATCGGAACAAATCAGAGAGCGCATTTTTTTGTGTTAACAAAGAGTTTCGATGCGATTGGCCTTTGTTTATAAGCCCCGAGCCTTTTTTCGCTTCATAAAACCCAAGACGCCCGCAATCGGGCTCTTAAAATGTTTATATAAACCACCCCGATCATATTTTTCCCTTTGTTAATTCATAAGACCCCTTTTTCCTATGTTTTTAATTAAACCCGCCAGTGCAATGTTATGAATGATAAAAACAGTTGATCCAAAAGGCCAATCGATGGTCAACATGATCTCGCATCGGAGATGTTTTAAATAGGTAGATTGAAAAGCTGCCCCTTCCTCCTGATTCCGATTGGCCCTTATACATATAAGCCCTGGGCCTTTGCTTTTCATATAAACCACAGGCCCCGCAGACGAGCACCAAACCTCATATATATAACCCACCCCAAACCATTAAACCTTTGTATTTAATAAAATTCTGCCTTTTTTATATTATAAAGGGGCCCACCGTTCATTAGTTCAACCCTTTTATTTGCCATGGATCTTGGGCCAATCAAACGGCCTGTGCAATCTCGCATCGGGAAATTCTCATTGGGTGGGTTAATATTTTATTTTCACCACCTCCGATTGGCAGTCCCTCGATCCATTCTCCACCATCGATTTGATCTGCAGATCGATGACCCACAGTCAATCGCTTCGGCGCTCCCATGTCCATTTCCTCGTCGATCGCGAAGCTCCGATTACATCTGGGCCATCCACGTGTCCAGATCGAACGATCTAGATCTTTCCTCCCGACCTTGGCTAAAATTCATGCGCCCCGCTTCATAATGTTTTTAGCCAATCTCAGTCGTTGATCTCTGCAGATCAACGGCCCATATTAACCCTTTCTCCGCTTTGTTTATTTTTTCATTCAGCCCAAATATTAGAGCAAAGCCGTTCATTCCTTGATCCAACGACCCAGATTTATCCCGACAGGCCCAAATCCTGTGGGTCCTGCCTTCCCTCCAGATTTGATCTCAGCCGTCCAATATTTGATCTAATGGCCCATATTGAAACCACCATACCTGCTATCTGCTCGCGCATCTTGCCGATATCGTGCTCACTCCCCACCGTTCGATCTTAGACCTCAGATCAAACAGCGAGCGCGCATTTTTGCGCAGATTCAAGCAGGAATGTTAATTCTCAGAGGGCTACACGATATGTGCGATTTTCAAATTCCACCTGTCACCTTCTAATGCATATCACGTTCAAAAATGTGAAACCACCTTTCTCCCATTTTGCCTCGCGATACTGCCAGTTTTCCCTCCCGAAACCGCTTTCCCCCTTTTGCATTATGATTTATCGCGTGCACTCCCTGCCATTGATCTCTGCAGATCAATGGCTCAGATTCAGTCTGGCCTTTCAATATCGCCCTCTGCCTTTTCCAAGGGGCTTCAACGTGCAATCTTCGCCGTTGATCTCTAGGCCCAATCTGACATCCAACGACCATGCTCCAAACCCGAAACTTCCAGAGCAGTTTTACCAAATACGCAGGATTTTATAAAGTTTTTATGTATTTTGCAGGTTTTAAATAGTTTTTCCATTATATTAAAGGAAAACCAAAGGCCAGGGATGACGATCCCCCACGCCTTTGTGCATAAATAAAAATCATTCCACAGGGTTCAACTTCACGTTTCGTTAATGCATCATGAGCATTGATTCCATATGGACCCTTTGTATAGCTACACATCAACAAGAAACAGTAAAATTCAAAAGAGTATCAGTGTTGAAGATGTAACCACAACAGAACTGAAGATTGAAGATTTTTTTCACAATTTTGGTGGATTACGGCTAAGATCGAAAATCAAAAGCCTAATCCACTAAATTAAACACAGTTAAAGGCAAATAAAAAATATCTATCGTGTAGAGGATGCTTCATTGCTACATAAGAGGTTAATTGATTTTCCTACCACCAGATTAATGCGTAGCTTTCAAAGCATTCAACAAGAGGGCCGCAGTTATGATCAGAGAAGAAGATATTTTCCTCTAATACAACCTAATGCTTAATTCCACCAAAAGGATTAATTACAAAAATATTAGCTGAGTTATTACAGCAATGACACAGAGCCTTAAAGTCAACAAAATCCCCCATCGAGCTTACTTCTTAATGTGAAACAATTAATATAGAGAAAATATCTGTAAAATTCTCCATTGAGCCCCTTAAAGGCCGAAAGTATTAATCTGTATTAATTGAACCTTAGGGATATTTTATCCCATCCCACCTCCTCATTCTTCTATAAATACTTCTAATAGAAGATGAAACAATTTTGGTTGATCACTAGTTGTAATAATGAAACTCTCTGAAATAATACATAGTATGTAGAAGTCGAAGAAGAAATTGAAGTCTTGGAAGCCCTGATGATGTTGTTGCATGCTTGTTCTTGAGAAGGCTCTATCATTGGATCCATGAGCTTGGCTGTTGGTGAAGTATTCTGAACTATTTAATGTTTTCCCCTAGTTTCATTTTGTTCCATAAATTCTTACTACAGTACAATGAAATTTTTAGGCTAAGAAATGCCTCTAGGAAGCACCTTAGACCTATTTATCCTTCATTGTTTTATGTTTTCTTCTGCTGAGGTATTTTAGAGTCTTAATATCTCTCTTTATTCCTCATGCTTGTTTATTTCTCTAATAGTTCGAATAGTTGGTTTCAACATGATTTATGGTTCTCCCTGCTTGTCTGTTGCCACTTAAAGGCTGTTATTGAAGTCTCCCTTTGAAGTATCTTTGTTTACAGTGAGCCAAGGAGGTCTGTTCTGATCACGCCCTTTGTCCTTGCTTGAACAGTTGTCTTAAAGGTCTTTATAGTTGTGATCATAGATGTATTTAGGTGTTCCCTCTTCTATGACCGTAATTATCAATGAATCTTTTATGTTTTCTAAGTCATTTGAAATAAAATCTTTGAGGAAATAGGGTGTTCCCCGAATATTAGATTTCATTTTAAAAGTTGTTTTGAAGTCATTATTTGCTTAAAGTGTGGTTTGTAGAATTCATGGTTAGCCCTGTCTATCAAATACCTCTTTATGGTTCAAGTCATGTTTTCAAATTCCCTTTGTTGAGAATTAAACTTCTCTTTTCCAAACCATTAATGTCCATCTCATTCACAAACTAAAGGATCCCGTGGCCAAGTTAGATTTTCCCTTTGATATCCCATATCCACTTATGAGCCTGTTACCAACTTCATCTTGACTCCATATCCCAATGAATCAGATATTTCCTCTTTCTATCTATCCTTCTTAGACCTTTCATGTTCTGTAGTACCAATTCAACCAAACAAACAAACAATCACTTGCACTTAATAACTAGTCTAAAATCCATACTAAATAGCAAACAAGACAAACCTTTGCAAAACAAATAAATTTGAGAGAGACCTCTTTGAGAACAGGAGGGCTAGATCCTGGAACTCTAAAGATTGGTTTGATTATGCCTTGTCTTTTGATTTTCCAATCTATCAAAACACGGGGGACCAACACATTCCGTCATCAAATACTCACATTTTGCATTTAGGAGTCATTCCATAAGGTTTCGGGTTAAATTTTTGCAATTAGCCAAGAATCCTCCATTTTGTAGCACTGCTAGTTCAAAAAAGTGGATTTTTGCTATGAAAGCGCTAATACTTTCGTAGCGCAAACTGGGAAAAATACACTGTGGGTGCTACGAAAGAGCAGTTTCTTAACCGTCTTGTTAATTGAGCTGAAATTTGTCAGAATCCATTAGGAAATGATATGATAGTTGTATGGTGAGTCACTTAGTGATCAGATTCAATGTACTTACCTATCTAATACTCATCATCGTCATGATAGGGCATGAATGAGGCATCCTTCAGTTATGAGATGACATTTAAAATTCAAAATCTTGCCTAATTTGGTCATTCTCATTTTAATTTGCCTCCATACGAGTGTCTGAGCTCTGAAGTAGTTAAGCTAATCCTGTGGTTGTTCTATACAAAGGCTATTTTCATCATAATCAAGTGAGGCTGTTCCATATACTCAAGCGAGGCTATTCATATCCTAATCAAGTGAGGCTATTTTATAGATTCAAAAGAAGCTGACAGGTTTTTCTAAGAAGCAAGGCAGAGGAAAATAAATTCCAAATAGGGGGACATTTCTTAAGATATGAGCCCGAAAATATGAAGGCTATAATTGAAGGTCAAACAACGATGGAGTCTTTTAGCAAAGCAAGTTATCTCCGGTTTTGTGAAAAGCTGCAAGGTTGCCATACACAAGTGTCTAAAGAATTTTCCTTGCACTTCAATGGAACAACTACCAAAATTGGGATATTAAATGTGCCAATTGCACCTGAGATTATTTATTCTGTGACAGAAATACCAAGGGGGCAGGAAACTTGGTTTAAATGTTTTAAATTTGACATGGAACCATGCAAGGAATTCATGAAACATGAGTATGCAGATATGGACCTAAATAATGCAATACCTAGAAACTGTATCAAAGACACCTATGCAAAGCTGTTGTTCAACATTCAAAGATACTTTACATGTGAAGGCAGATACCATAAAGTTTATACTTATCATTTCAAGTTGCTTCTGCATTTCACAGGTATGATATCACTAGATTTGCCCTTTTATTTGCATAGGAGCCTGGCCAAAATGGCTGATAAAGTACAAGCCAAATTTGAGGGTTGTGAAACATCTTTGTTTCACCATGGTTTGATAAATTTATTGGTTTTGAATGAGCTTTAGAAAATAAGTAGGGATTGGTCTTCCTTCTTTTTATGAATGGTTTTGAACTGGAAACCCTAACCCAGTGTTGGCTTGAGGGGTCCTGACCCAGGTTTGGATGTTAAGGTTTGCCAACAAACACCTATACTACTGGCCCTTTTGGCAGTGCCCTGCTTGCGTAGGCCAAAGTTTCACCCGAAGCAGTATGGGTGGGTGCTGGAACCATGTTTCCGCACCCTGAGAGAGAGAGCAGGTAAGTTGAACCGTTCGGCAACTATCATATCTACGCAGTCAGAGGTCGTTCACAAGACTTTCAATGATTAACCAAAGTATAATTTTATCAGATTTATATAACAGGCTCGCATCCACGTGTCGACAACCAAGTATAAGCATAAACAATATATTCACAGCAGACTTAATCAGATTGCATATATAGTTATCATAACACAGATAATTCGCAGCTCATAAACACATATCATTTGCAGCTCATAACATAATCAAATATAATTCGAGTCCTCAATAACCATAACCAGATAGATTGAACAACATCAGATATCCACAATACTTCGCATATATTACTTATCAAAAAGTCTCTTACATAACACCAAAACCCACCCGTGCACAACCGTTATATCCCGCACACAAATCGTGTTGGTCGCTTAATTGTTTTCACAATTCAAGCTCCACATAAATTGTCAACCCGAGGAAGTATTTTTATTCCAAAGACAATCACGCACTGGATATGCTCAATTTCAAAAGCAAGAACAATGTTGTAGTAAAAGCCACACAATTACCAATCATACAAATCTAATTATTCACACTCTGTTTAATCAAAGCTGAAGTCAATTATGCTATAGCAGAGGTAATTCCTATGTTGCAGTTTAGAATTCAAATAGAAGGAAAATCAATCTGCAAGAAAGGAAACCAATCAACCGTAACAGGAACAGGACCCTATTCCTTAATTAGGAACTTCAGCACCTATTTCCTGACACTAATCACTCTGTAGCAAAGATAACTCAAGAGACCAAGACCCTATTCCCATGAACAGGAACCTTCAGCACTTGTCTCCTGTTTCTAATCACACTGCAGGAGAAGAAAGGCAATTAGTGGGAGCAGGACCCTATTCCCTTGCACAGAAACCTTCAGCACCTGCTTCCCAGTATTATACATTCAAACATATAACAGAAATAGATTTCTCAACTTCTTAAGAATGAATGTACTGAACACATGCAGCGTTAAGGAAACCGAATATTCAATAACTACAGAACTGTGTAACTGGTGTCTCAGCAACAGAATTAAAGTAAAGTGCAAACAGCATAAAGAAATTAAACAAGCTACAGGGACAGAAGGGTGAATCTTGTGAGGAAGGCAGGCCCTTTCCCTCTCACAATATTCCCTAGGGAAAGAATTAAATTGGAGCGCTCAAAAGAAGATTTTATTCATCTGTCAAAAGAAATGATACATTACAGATGGAGTCTAGCTCCAGTCTCACTTACAATGCATGAGGGGCTTTGACCCACCCCAAAACCCATGCGTTAGACTAAATATAATAAAAAATATACAAAAATGGACCATATTCACAGCTCTTGTAGGAGACCCTGTTCCAATAGTCCCACAACACAATCTTGTGACTCGTCCCGAGTCACTTGTGGCAGTGGGGTCTCCACCTCCGCCTGTATGGCTACTCAGGCCATAGAGTCATTTGATCTGATACGGTTTGAGATGGCTACCATTGATGTAGTCGGGGAGCATATCTCCGCGCAGGGTAGCAAGCCTAACCGCTTCGCCATCTGTGATCTCCTTAACTGTGTAGAGACCAAGCCAATGCTGCCAGAACTTCCTAGGATGCTTTGCAAACTGGCTATCGTACAAGAGGACCAATTGGCCTTCCGCGAAAGTCTTTTGGCGAATGTGTCAGTCATGCTAGGATTTTTCGCGGGCCGTTTGGAATTGCTTATGGAAATTCACAATAAACCGATCTTCCTCCAAAGCCATAAGCTGTGCTAATCGCTCTTCCATGACGTCCGGTTCTGCCACGTTTGTAAATGCTGCGATACACATACTAGGAACAATATACTCCATGGGAATAATGCTTCTTTACCATAAAACATCCTGAAGGGGGTCTTTCTTTTGTTAACTTCTTGCTAGTTGTTCGGTAGGCCTAGAGGACCGACGAGATGCACATGTCCCAATCGCTGCGATCAGCATTTTATACCTTGGTTAGTGCATGCTCCAAGATTTTATTAAAAGCTTCAACCGCGCCGTTGGCCTGGGGGTGATATGGCGTGCTCTTCACATGATGGATCCAGAATTCCTTAGTTAAAGCTCTGATTGTTTCATTAACAAAGTGCGTACCTATGTCACTCATGATAATCTTCGGACATCCAAACCTGGTCAGGATTTGTTCAAAGATGAGATTCGTAGTGGTATCTGCAGTACAATCCTTTACTGCTTGTGCTTCCACCCACCTGGTTACATAGTCGGTGTCCGTAATAATGTAGTGCGCACCTGTATTTTTTCCTAGGGGGTTGATAGGCCCGATGAAGTCGATAGCCCACTTATCAAATTCTTTTAGGGCCATTTGTGGTTGAAGGGGCATTTCATCTCTACAGGATGGCCTCCCTATTCGTTGGCACATATTACAGGCTTTACAATAGTCGTGGGTGTCAGTATGTAGGGTTGGCCACCATAACCAAACCCTCAAGATCTTCTGCATCGTTTCTTTCCCGGCGTAGTGAACTCCTGCTACTCCGTCATGAGTGTTAGTCAAGACAGTATGCCTTTTGTGCTCCAAAACATATCGCCGCAATACTTCATCTTCCCCCATCTTATATAAGTGTCCTGTGATGATGGTAAATTTTGTTGCCTGAATGAATAACTCTTTTTTTGATGTACAAAGTACTCTGGAGGTGCCGTCCCAGTAGTCAAGAACTAAATGATATCAGCGAAGTGTGCATCGACTACCCTGACAACAAATAGCTCCGCATTAGGCAATCTAGCTTCCAGGTCAGTTGGCTCCTCACCACTCTCTATTCGGGACAAGTGGTCCGGCCTAGCATTCAACTTGCCCAGCTTGAATATGATTTCAAAGTCATACTCCTGAAATAGCAGTAGCCACCGACATATTCCCCCCCCCAGCACAGGCTTATTGACCAGGTATTTGAAAGCTGAATGGTCTGTGAAAATTTTGAAGTGACTTCTAAGCAAGTAATGCCGATATTTCTGCAACGCATAAACTATGGCCAATCCCTCCTGCTCAGTGGTGGAGTAGTTGCGTTTCGCTCCAGAGAGCTTCTTACTTGCAAAGAAAACCAGATGGTCAATATATCCCTCCCCTGGTTGCGTAAGGACAGCCCCAAGAGCAATGCCTGACACATCGACATGAACATGAAATACCTTCTCCCAATACAGAAAGATGAGAATAGGTACCGAGACCATCTTTTCCTTTAGTAGCTCGAAGCTCTTTTGGCATTTGTCATTCCAAAAGAATGAAAAATCCTTCTTGAGAAATTTTTCCATAGGGGCAGTAATCAGCGCATAGCCTTGAATGAATTTCCTGTAGTAGCCTGTGTGTCCAAGGATCGAGCATAATTGTTTCTTTGTGGTTGGTACTGGAAAATTTATGATAACTGTGATTTTGGCAGGATATACCATTAGTCCTTGCCGACAAACTATGTGGCCAAGCAAGATTCCGAAGGGTACGCAGAAGATACACATCTTGATATTTAGGGAAATTTGGTGTTTCCGGCAGGCATCCAACATCATGCGTAGGTTTGAGATGTGTGCCTTGATCAGGCTGAAGACAATCCAATCATCGAAATACACCTTGAGGAACTTGTGAATGAATTATTTGAACACTGCAAAAACGACCCGGGAGAAGATCGCAGGGGCATTTTTGAGTCCAAACAGCATGAAAATATACTGAAAATATCCACACTCAGTGGAAAACATGGTTTTTCTGTGGTTCTTTGGTGCGATTCTTATCTGATGGTATCCTGAGAACCCATCCGTGAAAGGGTATGCTTCCTGTCCTCCCACGCTGTCTAAAATTTCGTCTGAGAATGGCATTGGGAATGGATCATGAACACAGGAATCATTTAACTTGTGTAGGTCCACACAGATTTGAATCTCTCCCTTAGTTTTTTTCTCCTAAACCACCATTGGACTGACCCAGTCTGATTGTTCAACATGTTCGATGATCCCTGCAACAAGAATTTTATCAAGCTCCTCCTTGAACTTCTGCTTATATTTGGGGTTAAACCTATAAGGCCACTGCTTTATGGGTTGCACATAGGGTTTGAGAGTGATATGCATGACCCCTAAGTCCCCCGTGATTCCCTTTAGCTCGAAAAATTTTGTAGGGAAAAAGTCCTAATATTCTGTAAGTAATTCAACCACTTTACCTACTGTATTCTCATCCCAGTAGTCCCCGATCTTAGCCAAATTAGGGTGCTCTTTCATCCCAATGTTTACTTCACGTAGTTTAAGAGGCTTAGTGACATCCACTTCCCTTAGTGGAGGTCCTTTAATGATGCGCTCCCCTTCCAACTCCGGGATAGAGACAGACTACAGATCATCTTCACCTTCCTCACTTGCCAAGCTGCGACAATGGAAAATATCCCGCATCTGCGTTTCCCATGTCGGCGTTTCGAATACTGCAGAAGAGATGGTCTTGCCAAACACGAATGTATCTATGTCCTGCAAAGCTTCGTCAATTTCCTTGGAACCCCCTTTCAATCCAAATGTTCCTATAAAGTCATTCTTCAAAGTTTCTTAGTGGTGGGTGCACTGATGTAGCTCCACATCCATGTACCAGGCAGTGGGGATTGGACCCAATGCGTGAATGAATAAGTGACCCAATTCCCCTATAGTTCGGTCGTTCCATGCCTCCATCCATGCAACCACGTGTTCACGTGGATCCAGTGGGCCAAGGAACAGCTTGACCCATACCTCCGTTGGGGTCTCAAATCACAAGAGAATCTTGCCCCAACAATCCTCCCATGGTGGGAATGCTTCCTTATGAGTCTCCCACCATCGCGCAGAGGTTGCACACATTACTAGGTTAAGGGCCCATAAAATTCGTTCCCTAGGAACCTCGGCTTCAAATGCCCGCAGAAAGTCCCTAACATTATTACCTCGAAGGAGATGCAGCGGAAGTTCTTCGTGATCCGAAGACATCTCAGCGTAGAGACGTCATGTAACTATTTTTTCCAATTATCCATCTCCCCATCAGAGTTGGAGAAACATTCACTGTCCTTTTCCCAACAAATTACCCCCTCTGCCGTGGGGTTGATCCAGTCTTCATCTCGCGCAGTCAACTTATAGATGTGATCTACATCCTCTTCGTCACACACTAGTTCTGTGTATTGTTCACCCTCCACCGGATCTAATGGTACTATTACCCTTGTATCGTTATTCTAAAATACCATGCTTCTCTTCTTTAGGTTAATGATGCCTCCCATATCGATGGCCCAATCCAAGCCTAAGAGCGCAGGGTAGGGGTTCGCATCTTCGACAATCTGAATTACTTCAAAGTCAGCTCAAACCTTAACCCCTGCGATATCCACCACAATATTTGATAGTATTCCTAATGGAATGATCTTCTGTTGATTGGCCATACGCAGCTGGATAGTGGAACATTCCAACTTAGGTTCCCCCATGTGTTTCCAATTTTGTTTAAGTAATACATTCGCGTCCGACCCTAGGTCCAAAATAACGTGATCCATCCTGTAATCACTGATCTACGCAGTCAGCAACATCTCTCTGCCGGTGTGTTTCTTATACCCATAGAGTTCATGTACGTCCTTGATATCTAGAGGGAGGATAGGTCAAGTTGCGCGACTATCTATCAATGCTTGAAGATTTTCCACAACCCTCGAGTTGCACAACAGCTTCATACATGCTTTTAAAAATGGTTTGACCTCCTCATCTGCTGGATGCGAAGTAGATGCCTCTACCTCGGAAAAGTCCTTGCGAGCTGCGATAAATGTTTCTTTCTCCTTCTTTAGATCCAACCCTTCCTGTTTACTAACTGCTGGTCAGATTAGAGGCTCGGTTGTAGTTTTCTCCCCAGGCCCCCCGGTGGCCATCCCACTGCGTGTTACGAAATTTATGCTTGGATATTTGTCTCATAGTTCGGACTTAACCCTTTGCACATTCTGCGTAGGCGTCGGTTGATTTTACAACATATTTTATATCAATATTGGACAATCTTCAATCGCATGGTCCATTTGACTGTAATACCAACATGTCTATCTTGTGGGGTTTGGATAGTCCCTGGAAAAGTTCCCTACCTCTCCATAGTTATAACAAATGAGTTTCCCTCATCCCTGACCTACGCTTCCACCTCTTTCGCCTTCCCTGCCCCTTGCTGGGGAGCCCCCTACGCTCGAGAGCGTTTTGGGTGAGGACGGGTCCGACTGTACTCTATAGAGATTCCTACGATCGATCATCAAATCATACGTCCAATAGTTCTGTTCATCATGTCCTACTGACCTGCAGAACTTGCACCATTTCTGTTTTACTTTTGGGACGTATGCAGCAAGGCGGGGACATTGGTTTGTGTTGTGCAACCCTGCAATGCGGTAATCATCGCACCATAGTGCCACCCCACTTGGGCCTGCCACTTCCTCATGGTGTAGTGAACTAGGTCCCCTGGCCTGCATGTAGTCTGTTAACAGCGGGAAATTATCCTTGGTGTGACCATTCATCCTGTAGCGTATGCACCATCCTTCCAGGCTAGCCTTTGCACCTTGCTCCTTCCGCAGGTTCTGGATCTCTATGTGCATCGCCTCTAGTTGTCCTTGGATCTGCTAGATGCCTAGCTGGGCATCATCTCTAGGCACAACTTCTAACTTCATAGTGACCTCCAGGGATTTTTCCGATGATTTGAAAGTTTGGTGACCCATAGGTACGCACAGGTGAGGCAACAACATAGCAATGAACCACTCCGTGTGCTGTCTGTCATCGTACTGAAATCCTCCTTCCCTAATCACCTTCATCAGCCGTTTATCGACCTCCCATACAGATTCAGAAGGCCCTTGCTTGAATTCCTTTAGATCGACCACTATTTGAGAATAGGACTTAAGCTTCTTGAACTGTTTCTTTAAGGCGTTCTTAACCTCTTCGATGGTTGAGTTTGCATGTTGCCTGATGTATCCCATTTACCAATCCAAAGCTCTTCCTTCGAAGGCAAGGGACAGATGTGCCCTCTTCACTACGTCACTAGCTACGTTCTGCACAATCCATACCGATTATGTGACAAACCAGAACTTATCCATGTCCTCATCTCCCACACCCTTAAAGGTAGGAAATTTCATGTGCGCGACCATGTTGTCTTCTGGTGGTGGAGGTGTAGGTGAATTCTTACCCCTACGCTGGTTTGAAAGTGGTGTGGCTGGAGAAATCTGTGTAAATGCTTCTCTTACTGGGCTGTAGACAGATCTACCTCCTTCTAGGTTGTTCCGATAGTATTTTCCACTTCACGTCGTACTTCTGTCCAGATCAACGGTCATTCACTCGGTGTGGCTACGCAGAATACTTTTTTCGCACAGTAATATCTTAATCAATAATGTTAAAGTCTTCAGAAACTTACCCCTAAATCCTTTGAAGAATCTCCGCTCTGCTTCGGAGTAGGAGATGAATTGATCAATGGAAAATTTCGTCACTAATCCTCCTAGCACGCTATCGACCCAATGATCTACGGTGCGAGTGATGGTGTTATCAGCCTTCTCTAACTGCTGGATCAATTCTGGGCTCCACTGTGTGACCCACTCATCCTTCCAACACTTCTGAAATTCGACCAACCTTGCAAGTCACTCCTGGAGCTTGATCACAATATTTACGAAGAAGATCTCGTAGATCACTATGAAAATATACCTATTTTTCCACTCTTCGATGGTCAACTTCTTACTACGATTTTCTTTCATTGCGAATTCCTGAACTTGCCGTTTGAACCATTCATCAATTTCTTTTATTTGAGGTTTTTTGTACGCCCTTGGAATTACCCAATCCCTCTGTCAAGATGCTCCCGGTCTCGGCAACAGAACCATTTGTTGGCTTGAGGGGTCCTGACCCAGGTTCGAAGGTTAAGATTTTCCAAAAATCCCCTATACTACTGGCCCTTTCGGAAGTGACTTGCTTGTGAAGGCCAAAATCTCACCCGAAGCAGTATGGGTGGGTGCTAGAACTAGGTTTCTGCACTGTGAGAGAGAGAGCAGGTAAGTCAAACCATTCGGAAACTATCATATCTATGCAATCAAAGGTCGTTCGCAGGACTTTCAATGATTAATGAGAGTAAAATTTTATCAGATTTATATAAGAGGCTCGCATCCACGTGTGGAAAACCAAGTATAAGCATAAGAAATATATTTGCAGTAGACTTAATTAGATTGCAGATACAATTATCATAACACAGATAATTTGCAGCTCATAAACACATATCATTCACTGCTCGTAACAGAATCACATATAATTCGAGTCCTTAATAACCATAAACAGATAGATCAAACAAAATCATATATCCACAATACTTTGCAAATATTACTTATCAAAAAGTCTCTTACATACCCCCAAAACCCACCTGCGCACACAGCTAGTAGGGTCCGCACACAACCAGACAAAGGATCTTCGTGCACACAGCCAGCAGGAGTCCTAAACCAATAACCCAATCCCAGATCTAACAGTTCACACTTAGCATCAATCTCTATCCAAGTCTGTCTTACAACTCAAAAAGGTTCAACTACTTATACTATTTTAGCCTATGCATCAAATGGTCCGGAAACTGTGGTTTGTTGAATCTTGGTCTACCCTTAACCCACTTACAATGCATGAGGGGCTTTGACCCACCCCAAAACCCCTACGTTAGACTAAATATAATAAAAAATATACAAAAATGGACCATATTCGCAGCTCTTGTAGGAGACCCTGTTCCAACACCCAACTAGAAACCATAAAACTAAAGGAAATCCTTCACCACCAATAGTAGAGTCTACTCAGCCAGTAATAGAAGACTTAGAGAGAAAGTGGAGGACTTGGAGCAGCAGATGAAACTGACGCAGGATGAGCTAAAAAACAAAGGTGCAGAATGACAATCATTAAAAAGGTCAAAAGCTAAATCAAGTGAAAAAATTAAGAAGGAACCTCATGAAAAATGTGTTTTTCAGTTCATATGACTTTTTTTTTTGATGAAACCAATGGTATTATAAGTTTTGTCACATTTTTGGCTTTCATTTTGAAAAAATCTGGGCAAAAATTCCCACTCAGCAGTTTCGTAGCACAAACAGTGCAAAAAGAGTGAAAAGCGCTACGAAACTGCTATAGCAGTTTTTTTCACTCTTTCTCATAAATTTTTGAAGGGAAAATATATAGATTATGAATTGAAATTGCTAGAGGAGTTGTGTTAAATGGTAATGAAGATAATCCTGGAGGAAAGAAACCAAAATTTTGAAGGTAAAAGTGTAAAAAGGTTGCACTACGAAAAGCGCTACGAAACTGTGTTTTTTTCGTAGTGCAGGTCTATTTCAGCTATTTTGAATAGTTTGATGGCGGTTTCAGACACCTGGGACTTAAGAATGGTTTCTAAGAGTAAATAACCTTGAAGTGATGGTTTCATGATGGTCAGAGTGTCTCAAGAATGCAAAGAATCCTATTCCTAGAAACAAGGGACAGTTTCCTAGTTTAATGGAGATCAGTATTGAGGTCATAAAGAGTTGGAGCTTATCATCTAGATTCGACCTTATGTCAATAAACTTGGAAAATGACGTAGTCTAGTTTAGATAAGGTTGTTATGAGTAAAGTTAAGGAGTTTGAATCCTATTTGTAATAGGACTGTTTATTAGATTTGCAGCTGTCATTTTGTAATAAATACCATGTCATATGGTTAGGCAAGGTGTCAAAAAGTAGGAATTCGATGTATCTAGCTCAGGATAAGGTTATCCTATGTTGTAAATGATCTATAAAAGATGAAGAAGTCAAATATGCATAGGTTGGACATTTTTGGAAAAACTAGTGCATATTGTAAAAAGACTGTTTCAGATAATGCAGAGAGATTCTACTTGACCAACTTGAGATTCATAAGGGATTTTTAGTGTTTTCCTGTTCTATCAGTGCTTCTTATATATCTTATTTGTAGTGGTGTTCATCTATATTACTCAGAACTCATCTTTAGATGCTCTGACTCCCTTTATAGGTGAACTGACTGTGTTTTTACATGTCCATGTGTGTGTGACCTATGAATAAAAACTCTGATATGCCTCAACTTCCATGTCAATTAGATTCACTGATTTAATGAACTATTTTGACTCCATAAGTCCAATTTATACATGCTGGTATTATTTTCAATCTATGTTAGAAAATTATATATTATGGAGCAATGCAACACATAAAATATGTGGAAAATACAAGTACACAAAACACATAAAACCAGAGAGACACAGATATACGTGGTTCACCCAGTTTGGGCTACATCCACCCTGAACAACATGTCCTTCCTTTCTATTATCTAGCAAAAAATGTATAGACAAAACCTACAACAGTTCCACTGTAATATCCTCTGTTCTCTCTCTCAGTCTCCCTCATCTATTTCCCACTCAAAGAATACACATATAATACAGATTCGTAATAAAATACCCTCATACAAAGAGAGGGGTTGCCTTCTAGGGAAAAAAGCCCTAAAATAAACATAACTTCTACTGTCAGATCATCTGCCTAATGAACGGCCCAGATTGACTAGAAATTACTATACTTTTACAAGGAAATTTTACATCCATTTTTAGCTTCAGGGGTGCTGCCCCCGAAACCACCGCCGGGGGACCGCTGGCCCTCGGACCCCCCATCCAGGGGGTCAGCCCCCCGGACCCCGCGGGGGGGACAAGTCCCCCTTGCACCCCCCCCACTGCAAGGGTGTATAGTTTTCCTGGGGTATACATCCAGCTAAAACAAGGATCTATGAATCAGGATGAAAATCAGGCTCCACACCCAACAATCTCCCACTTGGAGACTGATTGTAGCAACTCCAATGCTACTTCATTTGCTGGAAAATGAATCCTCTTTGGACTTGGCTGTTTCTCATCTTCATCATCATCCTTGAAGACCAATTGAAACTAAGCACATTCTCAGTTTCTCCTTGGTTACAAATTTTGTTAGCATATCTCCAGGATTCTGGCTAGTGTGTATCTTTTCCAGCTTCAACTCTCCATCTTCCAGTACTGACTATATGAAATGGTACTTGAGATGTATGTGTTTAGTCCTAGAATGAAATGTTGAGTTCTTTGCAAGATGAATGGCACTTTGGCTATCACTGTGTAACGCGACCATATCATGCTTCTAATCCAATTCACCCATAAACCTTTGTAACCAAATCATTTCCTTACTAGCCTTTGTAGCAGCAATATACTCTGCTTCTGTTGTTGAAAGTGCAACAACACTTTGGATTTATGAAACCTAAATGACAACTGTTCCACCTACAGTAAATACATATCCTGTAGTGCTCCTCCTGTTATCTCTGTCACCTACCATATCTGCATCAACATATCCCTGTAGAGTAATGTTTGAACCACCAAAGCATAATGATTGATTTGTGGTACCTCTTAAATATCTGAGAATCCATTTTACTTCCATCCAATGTTCTTTTCCTGAATTATTCATGTACCTGCTTACAACTCCCACTACATGTGCAATATCAGGCCTTGTGCAGACCATTGCATACATTAAGCTTCCAACTGTTGATGCATATGGAACTTTAGACATATAATCCATGTCTTCTTGGGTCTTTGGGAACATCTCCTTACTAAGTTTGAAATGGATAGCAAAAGGTGTAATAACTGGTTTTGCATTGTGCATATTAAATCTTTTCAACACCTTTTGTATGTACTCATTCTGAGACAGTGTTAATTTTCGATTTTTCCTATCTCTGGTTATTCTCATACCAAGGATCTGTTTTGCAACTCCCAAATCCTTCATTGCAAATGAATTTGCCAATTTTTGTTTGAGCACATTTATTTCCTGCATGTTAGACCCTGCAACAAGCATGTCATCTACATACAATAACAATATAATATAGCTGCCATCATTTTGCTTTTTCAAATAAACACAATGATCAGAGTGACATCTAGTATAACCTTGTTCGACATAAACTTGTCAAATTTTAGATACCACTGCCTTGGAGTCTGTTTTAAGCCATACAAGCTCTTATTTAACCTACACACCAATTTTTATTTCCCTTTGACCTCATATCCTTCTGGTTTTTGCATGTATATCTCTTCCTCCAAATCTCCATGGAGAAATGTTGTCTTTACATCTAACTGTTCAAGATGTAAATCTTCCGCTGCTACAAGACTTAAAATAGTTCTGATTGAAGTCATATTAACAATAGGAGAAAATATTTCATCAAAATAAATACCTTTCTTCTGTGCAAACCCCTTCACCACAAGTCTAGCTTTGTACCTCTGTTTTCCTCCATCTTCTTCCTTCAGCCTGTAAACCCATTTATTTTGCAATGTAGTTTTACCTGCAGGCAACCTGACTAAGTTCCAAGTCTAGTTATGCATTAAGGAGTCCATTTCTTCTTCCATGGCTAGCTCCCCACTTCTTCCTGCTTTCAACCTGCATTTCTTCTTCATAACATTCAGGTTCACCAGAATCAGTCAACAATAAATAATATAATGAAGGAGAGTATCGTTCAGGGGGTCTACTTATCCTGGTAGATCTTCTGACACCACTTTCAGGTGTTTGAGGTGCATGTTGCTGTTGTGGTGGTTGTTGTTGTTGTGGCTATTGATAATTATTATTTTTAGGCACCTTTACTTTTTCTGTGATCTCATCAAGAACTATGTATTCTTTGTTTTCTTTTTCCTGTTTCTTTTCCTGCAACTGATTCTTATACAAGACCTTTTCATTGAATATTACATCTATGCTCCTAATGATTTTGTGATTTTCATAATCATATAAGCGATAACAAAAATCATTAGCACCATATCCAATAAAGGTACATTTCTTTGATTTTGCCTCAAGCTTTGTTCTGTTTTCTTTATTAATATGGACAAAGGCCTCACAACCAAAAGGCTTTAAAAAAAGAGTAGTTTACCTTTTTACCTGTCCATGCTTCCTCTGGAATACCACCATCCAAGGAACTTGAAGGCCCTCTGTTTATTAGATAAACAGCAGTATCTACAGCATCTGCCCAAAATTGTAAAGGCAATCCTGCATGCAATCTCATGCACCTTGAACGCTCCATGATTGTTCTGTTCATCCTTTCTGACACACCATTTTCTTGTGGTGTTCTTGGAACTGTCTTCTCTCTACGAATTCCATGCTCTGAACAGTACCTATCAAAATATTTGCTGCAATATTCACCTCCATTGTCTGATCTGAGACACTTCAACTTCTTTCCTGTCTCAATCTCAACCAAAGCTTTCCATTTCTTGAAAGTATCAAATACATCAGATTTATTTTGAATACAATAAATCCAAGTTTTTCTAGTTGCATCATCAATAAACGTAACATAATAGTGAGAGCCATCGAGAGATGATACCTGAGCAGGTCCCCATACATCTGTATGCACAAGCTCCAATTTTTCGCTCTTCTTTTCTTTCCCAACTCTGAGAAATCTGACTCTCTTTTGTTTTCCATAAATGCAATTTTCACAGAAATCCAAAACAA